>CM060404.1:61363155-61638949 GCA_030545235.1 Helianthus tuberosus
TTGACCCGTTTAAAGGTCTTTAGTGAAATCTTTCACTTTTAGCAACAAATTCTTTTGTTTTCAAATTTATTTATTCGGTTCAGTTATACCGAATCCACCGTTTTCGAGCAAACCAACTTACTTAAATGACCTTAACCGGTCTCACTAACTAGACTTATTAGTCCAGTTGCTTTTTACCGCTCGCCTGGTGATAATGTGATTCCACTTCACATTGCATTTCTTGACCGTGATCGTGTCACGTCATGTTTAATTTATATCAACCTTTCATTTTCGAAAATACCACTTTTTCGAATATATCGTCTTGCACCTATCGATGTTAAGACCCATACTCTTTGATATTTGTTATTTCCAAATTCGTCTTATAGTGTTCATAATTGTTAAAACGTTGTTTCTTACTAAAACTGAATTTTAGTTTAACGTTTTTCCTTTTAACTATGTCAATTACTCATATTAAGGAAATTGACAACCCACAATTTATTCTTTTCCGTTCTCATTTTACCCGGGGAATTACAACTAGTTCCCTTGCTTTACACTATTGACCCGTAGATTCTTTCACTTAGCCCCATAGGCTATTTCTTTAAATTTTTCACCTTTTTAAGGTGAGATATTAACCACTCGTTTCCTTCTCTTTATGACCCGAGGTTCTTTTTGTCCCGTAGACTTTAACACTGTGTTTAATCCCGTAGGTTATGATGATCCCGTAGATCATCTTTTATTCTTGTCTATATTCAAATGTATATATACATATATAGCTTCAAGGCATCTCTTATTATGTTTGGGATCGTTTATTTTCGCTCTTGAACTTCAATTGACCTTGACCGTAATCTAAGGCTTCATTTGTTTACTTCCGGACTAACCCTCCGACTTTATGACTTCTGACGTTATTTACGCGTCAGTTTGTTCTTATGCTTACTGTTATTTGATTTGCATATATTCTTATTTGGTTATATCCCATTACCGGGCTCATTATTCTCTTGCATTTAATGCTACCTTTATCTGGCTAGCGCTCATTTGTGCCATTCGGCGTTATATTGTATTCAACCTGTTTGACCTATTAATGTGAAATCCATCACTTATAAACAATCAACTTTATTCTTTATTCAACCCATTCGACTTCGAATAGTTGAACATATTTACTCACAATTTCTATATACGAGATTTTATAGTCATAACTCGTAATCCAAGTCCTTTGATTTTTTTTTTCAACCCGCGTCCACGTCTCTTGGTTTACGCATGTGTTTAATTCTTACCCATCAACCGGGTGTTATACCGAAGTCGTTATTATTGCAACCCTCCCGGTATGCATTAAGACCTCGCTTCATTTTTATATTCCGACTTTGTCCTTAAGTTTGACGTTTTACAAAAACGACCCCTTAAGGGACATATTTGCATTTTCCGGGTTCGAGTGTAAGTACACCCCCTCCCAATGCATATCTAAATCATTTTACATGTTTACATTCTCCGGGTTCGAGTGTAAGTACACTCCCTCCCAATACTTGTCTAAATCATTTTACATGTTTGCGTTTTCTGGGTTCTAGTGTAAGTACACTCCCTCCCAATACATGTCTAAATCATTTCACATGCTTGCGTTTTCTGGGTTCGAGTGTAAGTACACTCCCTCCCAATACTTGTCTAAATCATTTTACATGCTTCTTTGTCCCTTCACTCGGGCTCATTATCCTAATGTAATACGCTTCCGTCACTTGGTTGTGCGTTTACATTATTATCAAATATTTTGCTTATCTGATTCATTTGGGTACTTTTTTAATTAGTCTCATTCACCCCGCCCTTACTACATCGGATGTAAACGTGTCCGCCATAAGAAGTTCATGGTATCATATGCCACTACTTACTTGGCCAGAGTAAGGGATTAACATATGACACACATGACCTTTTTATAGTTTTCACATCACGCCCTATGTAAGTAACGCCTCTATTTATTTCTCTTGGAAACAATATTCCGAATACATTTTCTATTCGGGTTTTTCCAAGTTTTTAATCTACATATGCAACCTTCAATTTCTACTTATTTGTTGCATATTGCTATTTGTGCGATTATTTAAAATGTGCACCTGGTAATGTTTGCCCCGACGGGCGTTCCTTGCCATTAACCTTGTTCGCGGTCGTTACGCGATTTAGTCCTCGGTGAGCATGCTCCTCTTGTCATACTTCGGACCGTTCCATCATCATATCCATAATTCGTTTGACTCTCGTCGTCTCCAAACACGAGTGTCCTTCAGTTAAAACATTCACAAAAGTTAGTAACGTCAACTTCAATAATCGCCCGTATTATAGTACAAGGCTTTTTCTACTATACGCGTCAACGCGCGTATTTTCGTCAACTATTTCAATCACTTTAATTGGGGTAACGTGTATCACACGATAGCCCTATGTGTTGTTTACAACACTTTAGCATGCTAAACTATTAACATACATGTACTTACCGGATTTGCGATCAAGCCTCGAACCGAACACCAATCTTTGTTAAGAGCATAAGGTTTAAGTCCAAGCATAGTTTTCCCACCATACTTGAATCTCTTAAACCAAGGCTCTGATACCAACTTGTAACACCCGTTCTTAATAATTGAGATTTTACTTATCATTTACGAAAAACAATCATGTAATTAAGATTACATATGCATTGGAAAATTTCGGGTTTATTAAAACTTTTTACAATTTAAAAGTATACAACATATCATGTGTACGTTCGTCATTTAACATAATAACGATACATAGTGCGGAAGCTTATTTCGTGATCGTGTTCGGTTCTTGCTCGTCGCTTGATCTTCATCCGTGCACTCATGGCATTCACCTATGATCAAAACCAACTTAAAAGTTAGTTTTGATAGTCAAATATTAAGTTCAAACAAGTACAGGGGCTAAAATAACAATTTTCGGAGTTTGGGGGCTAGGTGTGACGCCAAGGGCCTAGGCATCACGCCTAGCCCCTGTTTTCACAGCCTCTTGCTTCAGTTGATGCTGTACATACTCAGCACGATCTGATTTCACGGAAACAGCCATAACTTCTTCGTTATTGATCCGTTTTACCCAATTCTTTTTCCTACACGTCCGTAATTTAATCCTCCATCTTATGGAGTTAAAATCCTACATCCAACATAAGAAATTTTGAGACTTCTAAGCCTTTGACTCGTTACCTTTTTACCGAATTTTAACCCATTTATGCATTTTATCAAACAAACGTATTTGTTTGATTCCTATATTACATACACTTCTACAAATTAATGTTACCTACCATATTAGGTTCTAATCATAGGTTTATTACACAATTTAAACCCGTTTTCGCTTGTATGCTTATTTTGACCCGTTAAGGGTATTTAAGCAATTTAAAGCTTGAAATCACCTTCATTCCAATCTAGCATTGTAACCCTATATTTCTTATCTAGTAATCTTCCACCACAACTAAATGTGTGTTGGATTTAATGCGGATATCTATGTGTTCCGAGTTTTACCCCTCGGATTATCATTTTACGGCAAAGACTCAAAGTCTTTCGACCCAAGAATTTCATCTTTCACTACCTACACACGCTCTAAGCATTTGTTTAATCATAAGACTCGTTTCCGAACCACCTTTAAGGGTCGTTCGTTCAAATTAGCTTACAAGGGCAATTTGGTCAATTTTCATCCTTCTTTTACTACAAGGACCTTCAAATACTTGTTTGACTCAAAATTTGACCTTTTAACTATAATTCTTGTTTGTAAACCATTATGTTTCTAAAACACTATGTTTATGACTCAAATTATTCGGTTTACCTAAAAGATAACCGAATATTCATTTTGACCTTGTCTAACACTTATAGAATCTCAAGTTCTAAACAATGAGCTGAATCATTATACGTACCTGACTAGGATCATTATATTGACCATTTTTTTATACCTTGCTTTAATACTCGCTACTTAATAGCGATACAAGATATCCTTCCGTATTTACTCCTGTGAACACACAACTCGACAATATTCATTAGTCGATATTTTCAAATGGTGATATTTTCACCATTCGACCCGTTTGGTCTAAGTGACCGTTTATTTTTGCGAGATGTTATTTAGTACCATCTCGTCTACAAGACTCGCTTCGGTTTATACCGAATGGTCTTTTTACTTATAAATCATTTCTTAACACTTCTTGGCCTACTATGGCTTACGTCATAATTGTCTTTTTCGTAATTAACACGACGAAAAGGATATTCTAAAATATATGTCTAGTGTAAGATATACTTACTTTGCATCCGAAATACGCTTTTCCTTCATACTTGCTCCGTTTGACACGCTTCCTTTCCAAGCCTCCACCTAGCTTGTCAAGCGTCAAACTATCATCATAATTCGTAAGACGGTTAGATTAGTCATCATAAATTATGACTATTCCATCTTACGGGTTTTGCATCAAAATTCACCATTTGGTTTCATTTTGGTCAGTTTGACTTTTAACGGTCAAACTGCCTATTAACATAAGTGATTATATTATAAACCTCGACAATTCATTTAAGCACTTTGTCAAGTATCCGATAGGCATTATTCTTACGCCACCGTTTTAACTACTTTCCAAGTCTAAATTCATGTTATTATTAACACCAATTTGACTTAGCTTTCTATTATCGAAGCTAATTATTCATTTGTTATGCAAGAACTAAAGGTTTCCATCTACATGTAAAAACCCATTTCATCATAGCATTAGACATTCATCCGAACATCAATATAATCAAGTTCTACATATTAATTAGTAGGCATCATGATTCCAAACACCTATTTATATGAACCAAAATCACTAGTTTCATCATAATTTATTAAACCCCTTTTCATGAAAGTATGATCATGTACCCAATTTCATGGTTTAATCAAACACCTTCCATTCATTATCATGCATGATGATTCTAAACATAGTCTTATCATCAATTTCATCATAACAATAAAACGCACTTAGCTAGGTGTGGTGATTCAACCAAACACCTAAATCATAGCAATTTATTCTAAATCTTCACTTAGGGTTTGTTCCTAAGCAATCCTACATCCCAAATTCAGCCATAACTTCTATGATTCATACATAGATCGTATCATGCAAGATTAACTAATTTTCACAATTTCATGAATGTTAGAAATTCGACATACCTTATGATCCCCTTGACTTGGTAATCGTTTATTCATGTTTGGTTGTGAATTTGAGCTTCAATTTGACCTTCAATTTGTTGATTTTGTTAAACTAGGGTTTTGGAACCCCTGCTCTTGCTTCTGGTCGATCGAACTCACACACACACATGTGTGTGTGTGTTTTGATTTTTATTATTGTTTTAATTAAAACATTTCCTTGTTTGCCCACTTTTAGTCCCTCATATTTAGAAGTTTTATAAAGAGGGTTAAAATCTTGATTTCTATTCATTCACTTGATCACACATAATTAACTAGGTTAATTATTCCTAGTTAACCTAGTAGGTTCCGGGGTTATAACCCGTTTCATTCTAAGTCCCATAAACTCGGGCCTCTCATAACTTTATTTCCCCATAAACATTCCTTCACCCCTTTTTATTTAACATTAGATCTAATTGTTTAGAAATCTTAATATTCACCGGGTAAATTTTACCACTAACGGTACTTTACCCGTCTTTTAGTATTAACGTGGTTTGATTACCAAACCCGTTTTCGGGGTGTTACATATTAAATCTATATTTTCGGGGTGTTACAGTCGGTTTCGCACCCGGGATTAATTCGATGCCGAACTCTACCTCGCATTTGGATGGGATCCCTGGTAAATCCTCCGGGAATACATCTTCAAATTCCCGTACAAAAGGTACTTCTTTAATCTTCGAGAGCTCTTTTTTTGTATCTGGTACATAGTTAAGATACGCTTTACACCCATGCTGAATTAGTTTTCGATCCTCCATCATTGAGCATATTATGAGGTTGTTGCCTTTTTCCCAATAAATGCTGACACATTTTCCCCTTGGAGATATTAATTGTATCTCTTTGTGGAAACAAATCACATTGGCGTGGTAACGGGACAACCAATCCATTCCAATCACCACTTGGAATTCTCCCATAGCCATGGGTATTAAGTCAACTAAGTAGTCTTCATCATCGATGCTCAATTTGCAATTCCGACATATATCACAAACAATAAAAGTTTTATTATTACCTACTTCTACCTCTAAGGGCACAAGTAATTTCGTTAACACAAACGACGGGTGTCGAATAATTTCATATGAACGGGAATTAAATTTACGGCATAAGTACCTATGACCACATCGGGTTCAACTTTTGCTTCAGCTGCGGTTATGTTGAAGGATCTTGCCTTCGACTTTGGGATTTTTAGCTTCGTGTCGGTAGCTTCCTTCCTTCCTACCAATTCTGGGCACTCAGATTTCTTGTGACCCGGTTGGTAAAATTTGTAACATACCGACACTTTCCCCGGACATATTGAAGCTGCATGTCCCATTTTCCCGCATATCGCACATGGTTTGTTTTTGAAGTGACATTCACCCCGATGGGCACGAATACAAATCTTACACCCAGGTGATCCTCATTTTGTATTTGTCTTCTTTGAGTACTCAACTGTCTGTGGTTTCTTTGCGGGGCTTGGATTTGTGTCAAGCTCCCTCCTTTCTCCCCTTTCGACTTGTTTCTTCGATTCAATTTCACGTTCTCGTGCAGCATTGATAATCTCCGTGAGATTTTTGTAATTCGAAGGAGTCATGAACTCCCGATATTCTGCACTCAACATGTTATGGTAGTGATATACCTTTTTCTCTTCGGTTTTTACTAATTCATCGCTGAATTTTAGCTTGTCAAGGAATATCTCCGTGATCTTATCTATTGACTCACCCTTTTTCCTTAAATGCATGAACTCCTCCTTTATTTTGTTAATAACAACTCTTGGGCTGTGATGCTTGAGGAATGGTTCCTTAAATCCTTCCCAGGTCATGGCTTGGGTAGCCTCAACTCCCAGCTCCTTTTTGTGATTATCCCACCAATCCTTTGCTTGGCCTCTCAGTTGGCTCATTCCGTAAATCACGTAATCATTTGGATCGTAATGAGTTCGTTCAAATACCCCCTTCGATATCACTTACCCATGTTTGGCAATCAATTGGATCTACTTGTCCGTTGTAGATCGGGGGTTTACAGGCTACGAACTTGTTGTATAAGCACCCCCTCTTTTCTTTGACCTTGCCTTTTTCATTGATAAGGTCTTCCTTTAGCTCGTTAACTCGTTCTTCAACAATTGTGAGTATCACGGTTTGTAATCTTTCCATAAATCCCGGTACGTTAGCTTCAAATGCCTTTCCGACCTCTTCGGAAATCTTATCCTTTATCTGCTCGGTGATTAACGGTATCGTGTCATCACCGTCTCCACCTGACATCATTTATCTGAAACGTTTAAAATAATTCGGTAAACATCTCATTTCATTATTCTCACATTCGACTATGAGAATTTGTTCTCTTTATTTGTTTCTAACTCAATATATCTTTTCTACTTCGATTTGGCCAAGTTTATGACTTGCCAAAATCGTTTATACTTGGTGCGTTTTCCAGGTTTGGGCGTATCAATACCCCCTCCCTTGCACTTTAAATCCTCTTCATTTCTAATATTCTATATAGAATTCATTGTAAGGTTAACTCTTACTGGATGTCCTGATCAAGCCTTGAACCGAATACACTTTGTCTCTAACCTTGAGCTCTGATTACCAACTTATAACACCCTAATTCGATAAAATAATAATTCATACTAAATTTGCTTCATTAAAAAGGTTTATACAAAAGTTAACCTATCATATAAAGGTTTTACAAAAAACCTTGATCAAAATATCGAGTTACCAAAGGGTTTTGGAATATTTACTAAACATACGCGAAGTATCATTTAAATAAATCATTTAAACAAAAGCGGAAGCTTGATTCTTTTATGTATTCGGTTCTTTAAAGGCGGCTTGATCTTCATCCAAGAGTCGTTATGCACCTACAGCTGACGATTTTACAAAGTAATAGTGTTAGAACGCAAAAGAAATCTATTAGATTGAATATCATAATCAAAACAATCAAACAAAATCATTTAAATAAGATCCGGCGTCGGCGACGCCTCCTGGTTTGTCGTGTTGACAACAATTCACGTAGGCAGTTAAGGAGGGCGTCGGCCACCACCAGACACCAGAAGCGGCGTTAGCGAGCTAGTCTTGGCGTCGTTGACGCCCCCTATCTTCCATTTTTCTGTTGTGTTGTGTTAATCGTTCGTAAACACTAAAACGCACATAACTTTCAAACCGTACGCCCGTTTAACCTCCTGTTTCTTCCCACGTGATCGTAATTCGATATTCTATCACATGAGCTTGAAATCCAACATTGGATTTAATACTATTTTTAAATTATGGCTCTCGACTTTATAAATATATTACAAATTTTCGACCCGTTCATGTTTATTCAATCAAAACTGCTTGTTTGTATTAAAACTCACATTAACAATATATCCATAAAAATTTTCCAATATCCGGAGTTGCAAATCAAGTGATTTACACATTTGTTAACTAATATTTGTTTCAATTATTTGACCCGTTCAACTATTAGTAGTTGGACGTTTTTAGCACAATTCCTACTTGCGGAATTTGTGCATTTACTAATCATACTCACCCTAAGAGTCTATAACTCTTTGACTCCCGCTCCCAAATCCCGGTTTGCGCTTCTAACATGATTGACCCGTTTGAAGTCTAGGATCGTGAACTTAGACTAAATAATAAAACTTATAGTTAAGTATTCTCATGTTCCTTATACTCATTCCGAGTTTCGATATATACGACCCTCACGTTGCCGTAACCGGATCGCTAGTTTAATCAATGACCTCCCATTCCCAGGTTTTTCATTTAAGTAAAGGTGCTTCCGTTACCCGGTTTGCACTTATGTTAAATCGATCCGTTTGATTTACTTTCGTGAATTTCCTTCATATCAAGTAAACCAAACACGCAAATTTCCTATTCTACTTATCAACATATCAAACAACAAGAAATTTAATTGACACTAATAACAAAGCATTAAGCCACGTACCTTAGAGCTTATCCTTCAACCTTGCGTTTGTCCCGGTTTGGCCACCCGATGCCTATAAGTATGACCCCAACATTATTAAAACCTTCCGGGTTATAACTAAACAAAACAACTTGTAAACCACCTAACTTATATGTTCTTTTCACAATTGTTATGCATAATCACTTTTAATCATTCATTCAAGCATTTCATCATACACCTTATGTGCATGATTCCTAAACTAACCTTGCTAGGTCTAAAAATCAACAATCGTCTATGTAAATCCATCTCATAACATAAAAGTGATTGGTTTAATCAATTAGCACCTAAAACTCAGTGCATTAAACATCAATTTCATTATTTTCACTAGTATAGTTCATGTGTTCTTCATACTCATCAAAACCCACTTCTCATACATATGAGTAATCCACCTATTTTGTTATTCAAGTTAATTTCTTCTTGGTTATAGGAAGTTTTCATGTTTCTATGCATTCCTATAACATCAATTTTACTATAACACAATAATCCATCCAAGAATCGAATTACAAGAAGTTCATCAAAATCTCCATACTTCATCAATTAAGAAATTTTGACATACCTTGTGATCTCCTAGATTAGGTGATCAGAATTTCAATTCATGCATATGATCTTAATCAGTTTTGTTGTTTCAATTTGGAGGATTAGATGAATTTTAGGGTGAAGTTGTGTTCTTCCCCTTACCTTCTTTCCTCTGGTCGAACAACACACACACACACACACCGGTGTGTGTTTTTGTTTTATTATTTTGTTTAATAAACATTAGTTATCAACTTAACCATTTTGGCCCTTGTACTTTGCTTTTATTTATAATACACAATTGCCTTGTTTAATTACTCCATTATGTAGTGTTTAACTAGGTTAGTTAACCTTATTCGATTATGTGTCTAAACACATATATGTATTTAAATAGATATATACACATATTTATATAGGGAAAGGTTCATTTAAGAAGAAAATTAAATTAAGAAGAAAAAGAAAAAAAGGGTACAAATGTAAAACATTAAATAGTTTTTCTCTCAACTCATTTATTATTATCTTTGACTAATTAATTAGTCATAAACACTATCATCCTCCACGACCACACTTAAATTTTTGCTTACACATATCAAAATTTATATTACACGTTTTGAAATTTATCCTACACATATTGAAATTTATCCCACACAACTTGTAATTCATCTTATACACCTCGTAATTTATGCTACACTTTAAATTATATATTTTTTTCTTTTTTTTTGAAAACTTTGTTTTTTTTTTTGAAATTAAGTTACAAATTTAATGTAGTTATCTATTAAAAAGGAAGACTACCAATTAATGATCCATCTAAGTTTACCAATATACCCATACACTAATATTAAATGCAAAAATTAAATTAAGTAAAATGAAGCATTCTTATTGGTTGAAATTTCTTCTTTTTTATTATTACAAAAAATTTCTTCTCATTTGAACTCTCCACTATTTATATATTTAATATTTTTGGGGTGTTACAAAAGGTTATAGAAAACACACCTGAGAGTGAGAGATATTCAAGGGCGGGTGGGCATTGGCTACCGGAGTTGGACGACGGTGGAGGTCACGATGAGGAAGGTGCTATTGATTTTGGGGTAATGGTGTGGTTGTGTGGGGTTCTGCTTTTGTTTCTTCGATGGGCAGGGAGAGGGAACTAATGAATTGAAAACACAATACTTTAAATTTTACATCACTAAATGGCTAAATTCTAAGTTTTAACAAAACAACTAAAAACATCAAATGACAAAATTAAGATTAAAACATCAAACAAGTTAAAATTAACATCAAAATTAAAATTAAAACATCACTAAAAGTAAAAAATTGACATTAACACACCTGAGATAAATTGAGGATGAGGGAAATTTGAAGGTTGGAATGGTGGAAACAAGAAGCGGCGGCCGGAGGAGAACGTCTTGGGGTGGAGCGAATGAAGGCTGGAATGGCGGAAACAAGAAGCGGTGGCCGGAGGAGAACGGATGGAGGTGGAGCGGAGGAGAACGGCCGGATACGGAGAGGGACGAGGTTGAGGGCTGAGACTAAGAGAAATTATGTGCGTTGTATTGCTGCTGTTACTCGTTCAGTTCAGTTCTGTTTGACTTCCTAACCCTAATAAGGGTTCTATTAAATTAAAAAAAGGAAAAAAATCGGAAAAAAACGCATGGAAATAGCTGATGTGGGATTCGAACCCGGAGTGTCAAGGTAAAGGGGTGCATAATTAACCAATAGAACACTAGAGCATCTGTGTTATGGGTTCCCCCAATATTTTACTTATAGGTTCCTTTTCAATTTGTCTTATACATTTATGCTAAAAATTAAATAACGAATGGGTTCCTGAGAACCAGATGTTCATACATAAGTCCGCCCCCTGCGTATTTGTGAATGTTTACGTATTATGCAAGTATGATTACAAAAAAAATATAAAATAAGATTTCCATTATAATCAAGTCTCAGAATTACAATGATTGAAATGAAAATATGAATTAAAAAAATGAAAAAGAATCAGAATATACAGACACTAGTACATAAATAGTTTATTGGGCGATTAAAATCATTTTTTGACACACTTTATTGACCGCCCCAACAAATAGGGAGTCAAAAAATGAGGCTATCTTTTAGCACGGTTAAGAAATCGCATATTTAAATAGAAACAATAGCGTCAATAGCTAGAAACAACCACAAACGTTACATAATATAATATGCTAACAATAATTTTATAATTTTTGTCACCAAAACGGTATGCAATTCCGTTTCTCGTGCCTCTACACCTCTTCCCCAAATGGTAAAGCAGAACGTAAAATTCGCTTCATCAATAATATGATCCACACTCTCTTAGCTCAAGTTTCTCTCCCAAATACTTACTTGCACCACGCTCTTGAGGTTGCTACATACCTAATAAGCATACATGTTCACCCCCGCCTTCCTTTTATATAATTGTTCACCCATATATGACGACCTCTGTGTCTTCGGCTGCCTATACTATCCGCTTGCTCCCTCAACCACAATCCACAAACTTGAGTATCACTCCCAACCTTTTATATAATAGCATACATGCTGGGAAGAAGAATTTGAAGTTGAATAGATAATGATGTTCCAAAAGCCTATTAAGTCCAACTGAAATAAAATGATAGAGAGATCCCACAAAATGAGTGAACAACCAGAAGTCAAAACCTATAAATTGTGCTATTACCAGATGATGGAATTTATACACCCACGTTGGAATTGTGCTATTATGACACGGCAACCCAAGAACGAAATTTTAGTTGCAAATTTTGATGGCTGCAAATCCAAAGAAAAAGAAAAGGTGCGAAAGAACAAGAAAAGAGAGAAAATTCAGAAATGATTCAATGCAAGATTGAACGAACTAAGGACGTTCTGTCGGAAAGAAGAAAAAAGATAGTATAGGGGCTAGAGTGTAATATGGTGTTCTATATATACACCATCTCTATGTAATCTTTTTTTTGTACAACACAATATTAACAATACAATTCAAACTCTATTCAGAGATTATTCTCTATACGAAACAACATGGTATCAGAGCAGAGTTTCTAATCCTTGGATAGTCTGTTCATCATCTACAATTATCTCAACCACAATCGTTCCCATCGATCTATTCCAGCCATTTTTTTTCAAATCTCAAATCTAAAACCCAAAAAAATCAAACTTTAAAAATCGATCAACACCAGTTTTTTTTTCCAACCCAAACCAGGATAAGCCTCAAAAAATCAAATCGAAATCAAACTTTGGAATCGAACCTGCCGGAAATACGCTGCCGCCGCCGGCCGCCGGCCGCCATAAACAGAACATCATCATCAGATTCAGTTCTAACTCTTTGCCGCTCCACGTAGTAACGGTTACCTTCATCTTTTTCGGTGGAGAAATTGCCTCTGATTCATCTCCGTTTCCCGTCAACCAGTTTTTTCGTAGTTTCCTTGCAAACCCTAAGTCAACACGTGATTTTTGGCAGTTTCCTTTTTCCTTGTTCTTGATAAACAAAACCTTTTTTTGATAAATATAACTTTCCTTTTTTTTAAATACACTAGTGCAGCGGATTTATTGTTTTGGAGAATCTTAGAAGTTTCCTTTTGTGCCCTTGATATATATAAGTGTGTGTATTTGAGCGGATTTATTGGAGCAAATATGTCAAAGCGGATTTGTTGTTCGGGTATTGGAGCGGATTTATCGTTTCCGGGTTTGTTTAAATCTTGAACGCGAGTTCAAGTCATCGGTGAATTTCAATAAATTTGCCGGTTGAGATAGCTTCGCTATTTAGCGGAGTTATTCCGAACTAAATCTTGAACGCGAGTTCAAGTCGCCGGTGAATTGTGATAAATTCGCCGCGTAAGATAGCTTCGCCATTTAGCGGAGTTATTCCGAACTTAATTTTTGAACGCGATGTCGGCGTATTTGGTTGCCTATTAAATACGCTCGGCTTGGTTGCCGTCTAAAAAAAATGGAAATCAATCATAGTAGGAACAGTGCTTGGATTTTTGATTCTGGTGCCACTGACACCATGACGTTTGAACCATCAGACATACGATCAATGTCCAATCCTCAAAAAAATCAAATTCACACTGCAAACAATGGAATGATGCAAGTGAAAGGAGGAGGAACAATTGAATTTTCACCAACTATGAAATTATCAAATTGTCTTTATGTTCCATCATTATCGCACAAACTGCTCTCAATTAGCCATATTACCAAAGAGCTAAATTGCACCGTACTAATGCATCCTACTTTCTGCCTTCTACAGGATATCAGGACGGGTGTGATTATTGGACGTGGTACTGAGCGCCAAGGATTGTACTATGTGGATGAAGTGGCTCAACAGGGTACTGTGATGTTGGCTCATGGAACTGATAACCGGGAAGCCTGGCTATGGCATAGACGTTTGGGACATCCATCCCATGGTTATTCGCACCTTTTGTTTCCAAAACTCTTCCCTTCAAATGGGAAAATAGATTGTGAAACCTGTCTTCGCGCTAAAAGCCATCGACAATCGTTCAAACCTAGCAATACGAAAGTGGCCTCACCTTTCTCACTTATCCATTCCGATGTGTGGGGTCCTGCTCTTGTGATGGGGGGCAGGGTCTTCGGTACTTTATACTATTCATGGATGATTGCACTCGCATGACATGGGTATATTTTTAAAAAAATAAAGCCGAAGTGTACGAAAAATTTGTCATGTTTTATGCTATGATTCAAACTCAATTTCAAACTCAAATTCATATCCTTTGATCCGACAATGGGGGGGAATTTTTCAATACATCTATGAAACAATTCTTTAAAACCAAAGGATTAATTCATCAAACCTCTTGTGCTCATACCCCGGAACAAAACGGTGTTTCGGAACGGAAAAACCGCATTATTCTTGAAATGACTCGAGCCCTTTTGATCGAATCTCAGGTCCCTAAATCTTTCTGGCCGGAGGCAGTTGCAACCTCCGTGTATCTGCTGAATCGGCTTCCCACAAAAGCTCTTAAATTTAAGACTCCCTTAGATTGTCTGTCTGAGTCTGCCAGTATTCCTCATCCTCTTACACTTGAACCTCGAATCTCCGGGTGTACCGCATTCGTTCATATACCCAAAATCAACCGAAACAAGCTTGGCCCATGTGCTGAAAAATGTGTATTTGTCGGCTATGGGATCGATCAAATAGGTTACCGATGTTATAATCCAACAACTCGTTAAATGTTCACCACAATGAATGTTGACTTTCTTGAAACAAAATACTTTTATAACACCCAACTCAGTGGTCAGGGGGAGAATGACAGTATAGACACTCTGAGATGGTTAACCCAAATTCCCTCATCTGAAGAAGTAACAACAGAAAACTATCACAGTACTCTGAGTCCTTCAAACACAGACACACAATCCGCGGAGAACAGTACCACTGAAGAAAGTCCATCCCACGTGATGCCTGAGGTAAGAAATACTGAGAACCCTAAATGTTCTACGTCTTATAACTATGAGACAACGGGGGAACACATAGAGCCGACAACTACAGAACATGTTGATCCAGTTGTTGAACAGGTTGAACCAGTTGTTGAACATGTTGAACCAGTTGCAGCAGAGACTACCGGAAGATACTCTCTTCCACCTAGAGCCAATAGAGGGGTTCCTCCAAAACGGTACTCCCCAGAGAGGGAGACCAGAAATTCAAGATATCCTGTAGCAAATATGGTCAACGGGAACTTATCTAACAGTGCGAAAGCATTTGTTACTTCTCTATACACTGAACAAATACCTAATTCCGTAAAGGAAGCTCAAGGTAAGAAGAACTGGGAAGAAGCAATGGAAGTGGAGATGCGTGCTCTTATGAAAAACAACACATGGGAGAGTGCATTCTTCCTAAAGGAAAGAAAACAGTTGGATGCCGGTGGGTGTATTCGATTAAATATAAACCAGATGGCTCTATTGGAAGATACAAAGCCCGGCTTGTAGCCAAAGGGTACACTCAGACGTATGGGATCAATTACTCTGAGACATTTTCTCCGGTTGCAAAAATGGATACCATAAGAGTTCTTTTTTCTGTGGCAGCTAATAAGGATTGACCCCTTCATCAATTTGATGTTACAAATGCATTTCTTCATGGAGACCTAACTTAAGAAGTTTACATGGAAGCACCTCTAGGTTTTTCAGGGGATTTTAAAGATGGGGAAGTTTGTAGGTTGAAGAAATCTCTATACGGGCTAAAACAGTCTCCTCGGGCATGGTTTGGAAAGTTCACCTTGGCCATGAAAGAATACGGGTATCACCAAAGTAACGCTGATCATACCTTGTTCCTCAAAAGGAGGAACGGCCACGTAACTTGCTTGATTATATATGTGGTGTTAATGCGCTTTAGGTGATAAGTGCATGTCTCCCATTCTATAGGGTCTTTATTGTACATCTAGTGAAACTTAGTCCCAACTTTATCCTTGGACATTTTGTCCAAGTTTTAGGATGGTCTTTTGTCTGAGTTTTGTCTAGGACAAAAGTGTCTGAGTTTTGTCTAGGACAAAAGTGTCTGAGTTTTGTTTAGGACAAAAGTCAGAGTTTTGCGTGTGTGTGTTTGTCTGGTGGCTACTGTGTGTGTGACGTCATTCATCTTCCTCATCAAGAATACTCTGTGTATTCTTGATTTCTCTCACAAATCTTTGCATTCTAGTGTTTCATCTACAGTGGTTGATCATCAGGTGGATTCCGCACACCTGTTGGTTGCATTAGCTGAGTGAGATCTTGGATTAGGAGGTTTTACAAGTGGTATCAGAGCATGGTTACCGATTCAGAATGGTCTAACCGCCTTCTGAATCACCATTGCTCTTGATTTGATGTTTGTTTCCGCCAAACATCTTGAAGACTTGAAGATTTTGCCGAAAAGTTGAAGAAAATGAAGCTGTTCGTGGTTGTTTTGTTCTCCAAGTTGTTGCAGATATGAGGTTTGATCCAAAAATTGCTCTGTCCGAGTTTTTCTTAGTGTTAAACTTGTCTGAGTTTTAAAACTCTGTGTTTGTGTTTCCGGGGTTTTTTGGTGAACTAGTGTGAAGTCACACTAGGGAGATTGTCCGGAGACTTGTTTCTTCTGAGCTTCAGCTTGTCTGAGTTTTCATTTAAATGTCTGAGTTTAGCGCTCCAAGTTTTCTTAATCGTTATTAATGTTCTGAGTTTTAATCCTGTCTCCAAGTCCGAGTTTTCCTTTACACCCTCAAACTTTGTGGGTCCGAGTTTAAGTTTCTTATATTTGTTCCGAGTTTTAAAATAATCGAGTTGTTTTTAAAACAGTCGAGACTGTTTTTCCGAGCAAGATAACTGTATGTCCGAGTTTCTTAACTGTTTGATTTTTTCATTCTGAGTTTTCTCTGCATCCAAACAGGTCAGAGTAAACTTTCTTGGTATTAGTCCGAGTAAAGGGTCCCAACTTCTTCACTCCGAATCTCTTTAGATAAACAAGTCCTGGCTTACACCTTCATATGTCCTAGTTTCCTTGTTTTCTTGCTTTCTTCATGATTAATATGGTCAGTTTTTTCTCAACAGCCGGGTTTATGTGTATTTGATTCACTGAAACCCTATGTAGACGTTTCTATGTGTTGCGTAATTTCAATTTGTTGAGAGATATTTGGAAGTCGTGGTTGTGAAGGATTGGTGTGGAGTTTTGTTAATTGGCCTAATTTTATTTCCATGACTAGATCGGTTTCTGGTCCAGTTCTTGGATGGATGATTATGCAAGATATGCATCTTCCTGTATTTATTGGGCTTGTTATGTCTGGGGCAACAGATTGGTTGGATGGATATGTTGCTAGAAAAATGGGAAGCAATTTTGTGGTGTGTTCATGCCTTGTTCCTCTTGCTGACATAGTGCTAATTGGATGTGTTGCCATGGCCATTGTAGAAATGGGCCCTTCTGCAACCCGGGTTTGGTACTCAGGAAACTGAACCATACATTACATACCTTAGCTGGTTAGTGGCTGCAACAACAGTGGGCTTGATTGGACGCTGACAGTTTACGAAGAAAAAGGGGGAGTAAAAATTTAAAAATTTCCTATTTTCTTCGTAAATATAAAGCTTGTGCGTAAAAGGCTCGTGTGTAATGGAATTTCGTCATGTGTGTTTGTCTTGTTAATCAAGTGTTGACGTGATGAAGTTGATTTCTCGGTTGACGACTAGTTAAAGATTGAGCCTTATTATGTTGCTGTTTAGAGTAGAGAAGATTAGTTTCTTGGTCCCTCTTTAGTAGAGAAGATTAGTTTCTTGGTCCCTCTTCCAAGACGGTTGCTAGTCAATTCTCGAAATAATATGGTGCATCTTGTTAAGGGGAAGATCAGAGATGAAAGCCATCGGGGATTCAGTGGATTCATGAAGATAGGAGATTGATTCATGAAGATTCGTGACGAGATGAGATCATACATGAAGGGTTGCAGATTTTGATCATGATGGTGGATGTACTTTTACAGAGTTCAGTTTGTTATTAAGTTATCGAACTGAAATTCATGTCTTAGTGAAGTTTGAAGTGTTCAAGGTTGGACATTGGAAATCCAATGTTTCTTTCTGCTGCCGGTTAAGTTTGAAGATTAATGTATCGAGCGATGCTCTTACATGTGGTTGTAGGTCGGTTCGCGTTAACTTGATTTGGGAGTAGTTTGAGGGGGAGGATCTACAACGTCTGGTGTTGGATGCTTCGGGTTTCTCAAAGCGGCCTTAAGTGATCGTCAACAAGTCTTTAATTAGAAGGGTTGAAGATCGCTGTGCTCTACCTAAAAGATCAAGTCTCAGCTAAAGTTGAAAGCATGCATGATATCATCAGTCAAGGGGGAGTCTGTAAGTGCAGTATCCGGTGACTGAAGATATCAATGTCAGATAGAACTGATAGCAACAGTTAAGGGGGAGACTGTAAGTGCAGTTCCTGCAGGGTAACTGTCGCTTATCAGTTTTGGTCAACCAAAGCAGAAGTCCAAGTTAAAGTCAACATAATGAAGAATTCAAGACCACACGAAGACCATGCATTGATCAAGGGGGAGTTTGTTAATGCACTTTAGGTGATAAGTGCATGTCTTCCAATTTGTAGGGTCTTTATTGTACATGTATTGAAACTTAGTCCAAGGTTTATCCTTGGACAAGTTGTCCAAGTTTTAGGCTAGACTTTTGTCTGAGTTTTGTTTAGGACAAAAGTCAGGGTTTTTGTGTAGATTGGTTTGTCTGAGTTTTAGTCCCTAGTCAATATATATGTGTTGTATAGGATTAGGGCAACACACAATATAGACACAACGACAACACTAGAGAAAGCTTTGATGAACCCTTGAAAGCTTTGTGCACCTCTCACAAGATCCCATCCATTCTCCATCACTGTGTGTATTCTAGAGAGAGAGGGAGACTATGTGTTAGTGAGAGAAAGCTAGGTTTAGATCTTTGTGATCTAAACCAGTTTGTAGATGATGTATACTCCTTTGGTTTGTGTAATCTATGATGACTGATTCATCAATAAAGAGATTCATCTTCTACATATTTCTATCTTGTTCATATTTTGTTCTTCATGTCTTGAATCAAGTGCAATGTTTGATGTTCGTCATCGATCCGGTGCTTTCACAGTAAACTTGATGCCTCACTTGGTTTGAAGGTTTTGTGAGAAAAGTTCAAACTTTGATAGGGTTTAGTGATGATTGTTAAAGGATGTGGAGCTACTCCAGTACGTACGTTGACGATTGATACTTATTTGGCACTCACTGACGACCAGAAGAAATTTTATGATTGTGAAGAAAAAGCTATGTCAATGATTACGATGGCTATGACACAATCGCTACTTCATACTTTCCGTAAGAGAAGTAGCTCGAAGGAGTTGTGGGATAGCATGATCGAGCGCTATGAAGGAAATGCAATATACAAGAAACGACAACTCGAACGTTTGAAGACTCAATTCGTTGTGTTTAAAGCTTTAAGAAATAAATCATTTGATGATACAGTGAACCGGTTTTATCATTTGTTGAGCGAACTTGATAGAAGTCAAGAGGGTATCTACACTGAATTTGAGAAGGTTGAGAAGTTTCTAAATTGCCTTTCCAAAGAATGGAATATGTACACCGCTTTGATTAGAGAAGGTGTTCTCTACGAGGAGCTCTCATTGGAAGAAGTTATACAAAAACTGAAGGGTTATGCTTGGAATATGGAAGATCAAGCATCCGATTTCGAGAAGATCCAAGATCCTCAGTTATATAAAGCTTCAAAACCGACGGATAAGGGTAGTAATGGAGGAGCCGGTGTTGCCCTATATTAAGAGAATGAAGTTCCCGCTAGTGAACACGCCTTTATAAGGAACAATGTCAATTCAAGTGGAACAACAAATTCCAATCAAGGAATGTACTCTTCTAGTGGAGCTCAGAAATCTCAAGCGATAAGCTTGAACATTCCAAAGGTAGATGCAAGCTGTTTAAAGTTGATTGAAGAAAACATGAGCCTTTTGGCGTCCTTCATGATTGCCTACGAGAACTTCTGTCTTGGAAAGCTCGTTGAACCATCAAGTCTCGATGAGGACTTTGATCAGATAGATCAAGACGAAATGGAAGAACTTGATCTACAACTCAATATGGCACTGTTAGTCCGTAGAGCGAAGAAGTTTCTGTTGAAAACAGGTAGGAAGTTCATAGGAGGTCAGACAAAGACTCGAATGGGAGTCGACATGTCAAAGGTGAAATGTCACAACTGCGGCATCTACGGGCATTTCGCACGGGATTGTCGGAAGCCGAAGATGGAAAGATCGAACAGAGAAAACTACTCTCAAGGAAACAACTCAAGACCTCACAACAATTCAGCAACTACTTCAAACTCAAGTGCTCGTCCAAGTGGTTCTGAAAATCTTACACCTTCAACAAACAATGCTATGGTGGCTCAATCTTTACAAAAAGTGACTGAGCCTTATGATTGGGGTTGTGCATTGGAAGACATTTCAGGAGCTATTGTGTCACAAGCCTTTATAGCTGAAATTGTCAACGAAGAAGTGTGTGAAGAGATTGTCGAAGAGACTAGCATTGAGGAACTTGCAGTTGTAGCTGAGGTTCTTGGGGAAGAGTTGGATTCGGGAAATGTTTCTGAGAATGAAGATTACCAGAATGAAGAGTCTATTGCAAAGGCTAACAAAACAGAAGATGGAGAAAAAGGAGAATGCTTTGAGTTCAACATCTCCACAGCTGAAATGCAGCAATTTGCGGATGCAGAAGCTAAACGGTTGGAAGAAAAATCCGGAGAAAACGAAGCATGTGCATTCATGGCTAGCATTGAGGTAAAATCATCTTCTGTAGATAAGAGATGTGCTAGATGTGTTGAGTTTGTCACCAAGATAGATAGATATGCACTTCATAACACAAACTTAACTGCAGATTTAGAAAAATCCAGAGAACTCATTGCTGTGTTGTCTAATTCGGATAAAGAACACCGAATTAAGATAAAAGCGCTGAAAAATGATATCTCTGAATTTGAGAGACTTGTGGCTCAGGGAACTGTTAAAAATCAGGAATTAAAATCTGAACTTGAAATGAACCAAAATTGTGTTTTGGAAAAGAACAAAATCATTTTAGAAAAAGATAACCTGATTTAAACTTGCAACGAAAAATTGAAAAGTTCGGGGATTCATCTGAAGTGATGAATTTCTGTATTAACAGCCAACGTCTCAAAGAATCTGAGGAAGAAATGTTCGGCATCGGTTATAAGAAAGTGCCTCCTCCGGTAAACCATAATTATACATCGATGCCAAGCATTGATCCTGAATTGGAAAATTTTGTGCCAAAGACCCCTCTGACGGTTGAACCGCAAAGTGAGTCAGAATCTGAGCCAGATGAAGTTACTGACTCAGATCAGTCGAAGATGAGTGGAGTTTCAAAGAAAAATGAAGTAAATCTTGAAAACATTGAAAATTTGATAAACAATAAGATTTTGGAAATGTTTAATCAAGTTCAAAATGTGAAGTCAAAACCAAAGTCGCGTGGGAAATCTAAAAAGTCTTTGAAAAATATCCCTAAAACTGAGTTTGTTAAAGGGGAGGATTTTATCAAAGAAGAAGAGAAAATCGAAACAGGTTCAAACTCTCAGTTTGTCAACCAAATTTTGAAAAATCCCACGAACACCTCATCATCTTCGACCAGTCATGAGGAACGTCCAAAGAATGCTGCGAAAGTTCGCAAATGCTATAAGTGTCGTGGGAAAGGACACTTAGCAGCAGATTGTCCAGATGACAAGGGTAAGTCTCTTGTTGATCCTGATCAAAAGAAACCTTTTGTTGAAAAACCACAAAATGAAGTAGTTAATGTTGAAAAGAAAAACGGTAAAAATCAGAAGGTTGAGACAAACCAAGTGATTAAACAAGAAGTAAAACTAGTTGTCAAAACAAATGTTAAATCACAACAAAATCAGGATCACGGGAAGAAACCAGTTGTTATAAATCGTGGTAAAGGACCGGAAAGTTCATTTCAAAAACATGATACTCGTGAGAAAACCCCTCACAGACGACAAAATCATGTTACTTTCCAAACACATGAGAATGACCAACGTTCTGGAGGATCGAGCAACAACAATGTTAGACCTCATGCACAGAACAGATTCGTGAATGACCGAAATGCGTCACCCCCCCCCCCCCCGATTTCCAAATCAAAGAAAGCATTCGGATAATCATCCACGATCATTCTCAAGACACGATGATGTTCCTAGATTTGGTAGGAATTTTGAGCCATCCAGGAATCAAAATTACAGTTACCAAAACTATGGAAGCCGAGGTTATGGAAACTCTAGTTATACCACCAGATCGTCAACTCCGTATAATCCACGATTTGCGGGGAGTCATTCCAACAATTTCCGAAATGGAAATGGAGGACACAATGGCAATGATGGTTATTTCAAAGAGTTTTCTTATGTTGATGAATCGGGACGACCCAAGACCATCATGGCTTGGGTCCCACACTCTAACTAAATTTTCTTGTTGGGGAGTGTAGGAGCAGCTGAAAAGAGCTATCTATATTTGGTATATCGATAGTGGTTGTTCCAGACACATGACATGAAATAAAGAGTTATTGAACAATTTTAAACAAATTCGTGGTGGTTATGTGAATTTTGCCGGTGAGACGGGTGGTTACATCACCGGTGAAGGTTCGGTGTCAAATGGAAAAATCATGCTGCATAAAGTGAACTACGTTGAAGAACTGAAGCATAACTTGATGTCGGTTTCTCAAATTTGTGATAACAAGTATACGATGTTGTTCACTGATAAAGCTTGCTTCGTTTTGCGTCCGGGATTTGTTGTTCCTGAAGATTGGATTGGTATGAGGGCTCCAAGGGTGAATAACACATATGTCATGGACATGCGCCCGTTGGTTAACTCGTCTGCTCCAGTGACTTGTCTACTTTCAAAGGCGACTGAAGATCAATCGTATCTCTGGCATAGGAGAATGGGCCATGTGCATCTGCGAAAAATGAACCACTTAGTGAAAAACAACTTAGTGTTGGGGGTTCCTTTACGTAGTTTCAATATGCACAACAAATGTGAATCATGTGAAAAAGGAAAAATCAAACGAAAGCCTCATAAACTAAAAACAGTTAACTCAATCCAAAAACCACTTAATTACTTCACATGGATCTTTTCGGCCCGATCCATGTTGCGAGCATTGGTGGGATGTCTTATTGCTTAGTTGTCACTGACGATTTCTCACGTTACTCATGGGTATTTTTCTTAAAAACAAAGGATCAAACTGCTTGTATTTTAAGAGACTTATTTAAACAACTTGAGAAAAATTATTCACTTCCTATTAAGAAAATCCGAAGTGACAATGGCACTGAGTTTAAAAATCATTATATGGATGAGTTATGTCGGGAAATGGGAATAGTTCATCAGTTCAGCGCTCCATATGTTCCTCAACAGAACGGAGTTGCAGAACGGAAGAATCGTACCCTAATTGAGGCTGCCCAAACTATGCTTTCTGAATCTAAATTGCCAATTTTCTTCTGGGCCGAGGCGGTAAACACTGCATGTTATGTGTTAAATCATGTGCTTACGGTCAAAAGAGAAGATAAAACGTGTTATGAATTGCTTGAAAACAAGAAACCGAACTTATCTGGGTTTCAACCTTTTGGGATCAAGTGTGTTATCAAACGCATCAAAGATACTCCTAAAATGCGGGAAGTTGGTGAAGTTGGGTTCTTTTTGGGTTATGCCAATGGAACTCCCAACAAACGCGTTTATAACGTTAAGAAGCGTACAGTAGAGATCGTGTTTGATATAACTCCTTTGAGTTACGATCCTCCACCGTCCGAGTTCGGTCCCAAAAGCGGTTATGATTATGATAAATTATTTGATTCATTTGATCTTCCTGATGTTTCAGAAGAAGATTCGGAGGTTGTATACACACATCTTGTGAACAAAGATGAAGTGGATGCGAGCTGGAAAGCAAGTATTCCTACTAATGTGTCTTCGAATGTTCCAGTCGCTGATTCTTCGACCGTAAATGATGTTGTTGCTGAGCAGACCCCCAATGAAGCTGCTCAAACTACAAGTAGTGATCTTTACGTTGACTTTTCAGCATATCCAAATGTTAATGTGTCTTCTGGAAATGATCAAGCTTCTAGTAGTAATGCAAATGCTGAGGGGGAGATTCAATCAAATTTGGGAAACAATCTTCAAGCTCCAGCTATCCCAATTCCAAGAACAAATATTCATCATCCTGTTGATAATATTATTGGGAATCCAAATACGGGAGTGCAAACGCGAAGGAGTATTTCAGAGATGCAGTGTCTGTTCTCTGCTATAAAGAATGAAGAAATCTACAATCTTAGCCTACATGAATGTTTTATCTCTCAAATAGAGCCGAAGAACTATCAGATGGCTCTGAAGGATAATTCTTGGTGTGAGGCGATGCAAGAAGAGTTAGCTCAGTTCGACAAGTTAAAGGTGTGGAATTTGGTCGATCTTCCAAAGGGCCAGCATGCAATCAACACGAAGTGGGTTTTCAAGTGCAAGAAAGACGATAAGGGTGTTATCGTCAGAAACAAAGCACGGTTGGTTGTTCAAGGCTTCAATCAAGAGGAAGGGATTGATTATACAGAAGTTTATGCACCGGTAGCAAGACTGAAAGCCATTCGTTTGTTTCTAGCTTTTGCTGCATACATGCATTTCAAAGTCTATCAGTTGGATGTGAAAAGCGCGTTCCTTTACGGGAAATTGCATGAAACTGTGTATGTATCCCAACCACCGGATTTCGAAGCTCCAAGGTCTGACAACAAAGTCTATCTGTTGGACAAAGCTCTCTACGGTCTCCATCAGGCTCCTCGGGCGTGGTATGAGACTTTATCAAGACATCTATTGGAGCACGGGTTCTCGCGTGGCGCGATTGACTCCACACTGTTCATATTGAAGAAATGGGGAGATTTTCTGATCGTGCAAATTTATGTTGACGACATAATTTTTGGTTCTTCAAATGAAGAATTGTGTCATGAGTTCGAGGCTGTGATGAAGTCAAAGTTTGAAATGAGCGCGATGGGCGAGTTATCCTTCTTTCTAGGTCTTCAAGTGAGTCAAGAAAAAACCGGGACGTACGTGCATCAGACGAAGTATGTCCACGAGATTCTCAAAAGATTTGGATTGGAAGATAGCTTAGCCTATGACACGCCTCTCCCGACAAATCACAAGCTTTCACCCGATAAGGAGAAAGATCCTGAAGTGGATCCGACTCTATATCGAGCAATGATAGGTTCACTAATGTATCTTACTACTTCACGACCAGATATTATGTTCTCTGTTTGTTTGTGTGCTAGGTTTCAATCAACTCCGAAGGAGTCTCACTTGAAAGCAGTCAAGCGTATCTTCAGATATCTGAAAGGGACGCCTAAGCTTGGATTGTGGTATCCAGCTGAAGGTGGTCTGGATTTGCTGGCGTATGCTGATGCAGACTTTGGAGGGTGCCCGATGAACAGAAAGTCAACCTCTGGCGGCGCACAACTTCTTGGGAACCGTCTTGTCTCTTGGCAATGCAAAAAGCAAGTTGCTGTTTCTCTATCTACGTGCGAGGCCGAGTACATTGCTGCATCAAGCTGTTGTGCTCAGGTCTTGTGGATTCAGCAGCAAATGAGGGACTACGGTTTGAATTTTACTCGAACTCCTATTCTTGTCGATAACAACTCTGCCATTTCCATAACTAACAATCCAGTTAATCACTCACGCACCAAGCACATAGATGTTAGGCATCATTTCATTCGCGACTGTGCTGAGAAGGGTTTAATAGAAGTGGTTAGGGTAGACACCTTGGATAATCTTGCCGACCTGTTTACGAAGACATTCGATCGGGCTAGATTTGAAAATCTGGTCCGAATGATTGGCATGATCAACCCTGAGTACAATGCTTTTCAAAACTCGCTAGAAACTTTATTTTATGTTTTCTGTACAGTTCTTACCGCTTTCCTAAAATTGAAAAACTCCAAAAATATTTTACTTAGTTGTAGGATAAATTTCAGAAAAATACAAAAACATTTGAAAATTTTAAAATGAAGTCGTGTTGAGATATAAGGGAAATGATAGTACATTGGTTAGTCGTATCTGGTGCAGGACTATGGTTATATATATAAAATTAACCGTTAACTGTGACAGCTTCATTATATGTTGCTTCGGTAGGTTTTACGCGTAAATAAGAACCTGTTTTTGGTATATAAACATAATGAACTGCGTAACTCATGTGGCGCAACTCTCGGATATATGGTCTTGGTACCGTAATTTCGTTTGATAGATTGCCGAGGTTCTGAGATACGTGGTCTTTATGTTGTTTATCATCTGGGTATCATGGTTGTTTCTTTTACCGGAAAATAACGGGGACGCAAGTCTAGATCTTTCATGATACCATACATACGTGTAAATATCCTTAATACATGATGCATTCGACCCAAATAAGTGATAAACAATCACATGTCCCACAAAATCATGCGGGAGTCAAGTTCGTCTCTTTGTCTGTACGATGGTACTAACCTGTTCACGGACTTGCTCCTGTGCCCTTTGCATCTGAAATTCAAGTTCCTCCTCAATAAGTGAGTCTATCACAAAGGACTTGTTTTCAATTCCAAATAAGTGAGTATCTTACATTAGCTTATACGTCAAAAACAGATGATAAATGGTATACTCACCAGTAAGATGATCTCTCGCGCATACCTTGATACGGGAGTATATTCTGAGGTGGGTAAACATAGTTACTATCAGCTTTTAATACACTTAATTCCATATCTCGAAAACAGTGTTCGAAAGCGTGCTAAAACTTAAGTGGACCACAATACCGTTGAACGTCTTGAACTGTCAATATCATTCTAAAAGATTAAAGCTAAAATGCTATGGTTCTTGTGTTGGGTACTGACAGTAAAATCGATATGATTCCTTTGCTCCGATTTCACAAAAAGTTAATTAGTGTAAATATGTTCTTAGGTTTAACCTATTTAATTTAGTTCAAATTGAAAAACCACAAAAAGATTTTGCTTTCTTGTTTCCATGTGCGAGTTATCTTATTAAGAATACTCTAGGGTTGTGAAAATTGTTTAAATAAATTATTAAATGTTGGTTGTTTAATATTTCAATTGTTTATTCTGGGGTATTGGAATTTATTTTTGGGATCCAGGTTTGGGCTGATGTCTCCGGGGTCAAGTTTTTTAATCCGGGGTTAAGTGTTTCAGGTCTGGATCGTTCAACTCAAGATGGAAGATTTGGAGAAGCTGTGTGCGTCTGGATCGTTCATCTCAAGATGGAAGATTTGGAGAAGCTGTGTGCATCTGGATCGTTCATCTCAAGATGGAAGATTTGGAGAAGTTGTGTGCGTCTGGATCGTGCATCTCAAGACTGGGGAAGCAGTGATTTCTGAAAAGAATGAGACGGTTGTGATTGCTAAAGTGTTGGATCCGATTTGGCTTGCCAACTTAAGGGAAGCACATCTGAAGAAGCTTCGGAGCCTGCCCCTAAAATACAATGAAGAAGATCGTGTTCTAGCGGACCAGTTCATCAAGGTGGTTCAGTTCTGTGTGAAGAACAAGGTTTGGGCAGGAAGTAGCTTCTCGAAGAGAGTATGAAGATTTCAAGTCCAATGAAGACCATGCACTGATCAAGGGGGAGTTTGTTAATGCACTTTAGGTGATAAGTGCATGACTGCCATGTTACCAATGAAAGGATAAAGTTCTCAAGTCCAATGAAGACCATGCACTGATCAAGGGGGAGTTTGTTAATGTACTTTAGGTGATAAGTGCATGTCTCCCATTCTATAGGGTCTTTATTGTACATCTAGTGAAACTTAGTCCCAACTTTATCCTTGGACATTTTGTCCAAGTTTTAGGATGGTCTTTTGTCTGAGTTTTGTCTAGGACAAAAATGTCTGAGTTTTGTCTAGGACAAAAGTGTCTGAGTTTTGTTTAGGACAAAAGTCAGAGTTTTGCGTGTGTGTGTTTGTCTGGCGGCTACTGTGTGTGTGACATCATTCATCTTCCTCATCAAGAATACTCTGTGTATTCTTGATTTCTCTCACAAATCTTTGCATTCTAGTGTTTCATCTACAGTGGTTGATCATCAGGTGGATTCCGCACACCTGTTGGTTGCATTAGCTGAGTGAGATCTTGGATTAGGAGGCCTTACATGTGGACGACATGATTATCACTGGAGACGATGTAGAAGAAATAGCACAGCTGAAGAGAAATTTGTTTTCAAAGTTTGAAATGAAAGACCTTGGGAATCTCAAGTATTTCCTTGGAATAGAAGTTCTCAGGTCTAAACGGGGGATTTTCATCTGCCAAAAGAAGTATGTTCTTGATCTCTTGGCGGAAACTGGGTTGATTGATTGTAAACCAGCAGATACGCCAATGGTGGTGAACCACAATCTTCACATGGAACTCGATGGAAAGCTCGCAGACAAAGAAAGATATCAACTGCTCGTGGGCAAGTTAATTTATCTCTCCCATACTCGTCCTGATATAGCTTATGCTGTTGGAGTGGTAAGTCAGTTTATGCACCAACCGCAAGTTGCCCACATGGAAGCTGCTCAGAGAATTCTAAGGTATCTAAAGGGTACCGCAGGCCATGGAGTGTTGTTCAAAGAAGGTGGACATTTAAATGTTGAGCTCTACACGGACGCCGACTGGGCAGGAGATAAGGGAAACCGAAGGTCAACGTCAGGGTACTTCTCCTTGGTTGGTGGAAACCTTGTCACCTGGAGAAGTAAGAGAAGGTGGTCGCTCTGTCGAGTGCAGAAGCTGAGTTCAGAGGCATAGCTCGAGGGCTAAGTGAAGTTCTTTGGATCAGGAAGCTCCTAGAAGACATTGGTTTCTCCCAAAGAGCGATACCCAGTAAAATTATGTGCGACAATACAGCTGCAATACAAATCTCAGAAAACCCAGTTCAGCATGATCGAACCAAACATGTGGAGGTGGATCGACATTTTAGAAAGGAAAAACTGGAGGAAAGAATCATAGAGCTCCCATATATATCAACAAAAGAACAACTCGCAGAAATTCTCACAAAAGCAGTCAACGGAAACGCTTTTAGTAGTTGTTTGAGCAAGTTAAGTATTGGTGACCCCACTACTCAACTTGAGGGGGAGTGTCGGAAAGAAGAAAAAAGATAGTGTAGGGGCTAGAGTGTAATATGGTGTTCTATATGTAGGAATCCGTTCGTGTAAAATAAATAAAATAATTTATTAACTTGAAATACAAGAACAATAACAGAAATACAACTGAAAGAAGTACAATTACAACTGAAGAAATGGAAAAACAAAGACAGAAATCCGAACAGAAAAACTGTTCTTTGGCTGAGGATCGTGTTAGACACGGGTCCCTTAAAACAAATTTCGTGTCTCCCAGGAGAACACGTTTGTTTCCAGGATACAACAGCCGCAAGCAGTTGTACTGCCAGTCTTGACTCCAACCCGAAGGTGTACCTTGCTAGCTTGAGAGAAGAAGATGATAATTCAGTAGGGAGAGGAAAAGGTATAGAGCTGGTGAATTTCGGTCGTCTTAGCTGCAGTAGGCTCCTCCTATTTATACTGCAAACTGAAGTCGAAACTGAAAAAGAATTAAGTGGGCGAATTAAACTGCATTAAACGTCTTCAATGCACCTTAATTCGTCATTAAATTCTCAGTCAAACGCATTAACTACGTCAGTTTCGAATGTTGAAAACGTAACTGCACTGCAGTAACTGCTGCTGGAAGCTTCTGTGCGCGCGCGCAGGTCTGCAGCCCTCGCGCGCAGTGCGTCCACTTGGCTCACTGCCATGCGCGCGTGCGCCATACTCACTTAGGTCCATGCGCGCCTGCGCGCGTGTGCCACGTCACCTGTGAGCCTCTACGAGCACGCCACACAGTCGCGCCGTTTTGGCTCACTTTGGTGCGCCGCGCGCATGCATGCCACATCACCAACCACTTGGTCCTTGCAACCCTTGTGCTTCCACCACGCGCACGTGGTCAAAAATACAAAGGCGGCTCTCAAACGGCTCGCGGCGATGCGCTACATTGCGCCTCATCGCCCACGCCATCAAAGCGCCACATTGCGCCTCATCGCCCACGCCACGCGCGCGCCCGTGTGCGAGTGCGAGTGCGAGTTAGGGTGCTCCGCACCCTTCGCGAGTACACTAGTGAGTGCTTCCATGAAACAATAAGGATGGAGAGTTCCCACTTAAATACCCCTTTAAGTTCCATCTCTGATCCGATGTGGGACAAGGTGCTACTTTCCCACTTTTTTCAGCATTTAAGTTTCAAACACCAATCTTTGAGCATCGATATCTCATTCATCTTAGCTCCGTTTTGGACGTGGTTTAGTTCGTTGCGAAGCCCTTCCGACATAGAACACAAACCCACAAATAAATATATAAAACCCGCTCATTTTATTATATTTATTTCTAGTCCAAAATAGGAAAAAATCATTTTCCTATATTTGTGAAAAATGCTATTTTCACAAAATTTCCAACAATCCCCCACATGAATAGAAATCGATCTATCAAGTTTCAACGATACACGTTCAACAGTTGAGCATTGCAAGATAAGTAGGTGTAACCTTTGAACCTTCTTTTGTGAAGCATACTTAGCCTCCTAGGGTCTTGTAGACGCGGTGTCCTTGAACAATCCCCCATTTATGTAGGCGACAATATACATTCACACAACACTCTCCCTAGTCGAGTCAAGACCTCATGGTTGTGTCCGTTCATGGTCATGGAACACGTTCCTGGTTCTGCGAGAGCTCTAGGATTTGCGCCTCCCACAAATCCATTTGAAGCGACCCCACTTCTCTCTAACATAGGTGATTCCTCTGAATCATTAAAAGCATTATGGTTAATTTGGATTTCCTCAAAATCCTTAACCTCAACATGCTTAACCTTTCCTTCATGTCACTGATTGGAATGGACTAGGAAGTGTACAACTCCCTTTATTGATTTTGGGGCACCCCCCCCCCCCCCCACAGTGACTCCCTTTGGGTTTATGATTAAGTTTGCCTATTGAACCTAGATATTGGGATCTCCAGTCAACTAGGTTAGGGTTCCCTCATATTCCCTTCATCTATTGGCTTTAGTCCCATTCCTCTTGACAACCTATACACCTTATCTGTGCTTAAGCCTTTTGTTAACGGGTCCGCAATGTTATCATTTGACCTCACATAGTCAACTGAGATAACACTCGTTGAGATAAGTTGTCGCACCGTGTTGTGTCTACGTCGAATGTGCCTTGATCTGCCATTGTACATCATGTTTTGTGCTCTAGCAAGAGCAGACTGATTGTCACAATGTATGCAGATCGCCGTCAACGGCTTTGGCCATCTTGGAATATCTTCCACAAATTGACGTAGCCACTCCGCTTCTTCCCCGCTTTTATCTAAAGCGACGAATTCGGATTCCATCGTAGATCTAGCTATAACCGTTTGCTTGGAAGACTTCCAAGCTATAGCTGCGCTAGCAAGTGTAAACACATATCCACTTGTCGATCTATGATCTTTTATATCCGATATCCAGTTCGCATCAGTGAATCCTTCGATCACTGCTGGATCACGGGTATAATGCAGTCCATAGTCTCTCGTGTATCTTATGTATCTAAGCACCCTCGTGATAGCTTTCCAATGATCCTCGCTCGGATTACTGGTGTATCTACTTAGCCTGCTCACAGCGTACGCTAAGTCGGGTCTAGTACATGTCATTAGATACATTAGACTACCAATGATCCTTGAGTATTCTAACTGAGAAACACTATCGCCTCTATTCTTCCTTAGGCGTTGGGTATTATCAATTGGAGATCGAGCTATACTCGTATCGTCCGAATTGAATTTCCCAAGGATCTTGTCCACGTAGTGAGATTGACTCAACACAAGACCATTTTGGGTTCTAGTGATTTTTACTCCAAGAATCACATCCGCGAGACCCATGTCTTTCATGTCAAACTTCGCTTTCAACATGTCTTTTGTTGAGTTGATCATCTTATCATCACTCCCAATGATAAGCATATCATCTACATAAAGACATAGAATCACATAACCTCTTGGTGTGTCTTTAAAATAAACACACTTGTCGCGCTCATTTATTTTGAAACCATTGTCAATCATGACATGATCAAACTTTTGGTGCCATTGTTTTGGAGCTTGCTTCAAGCCATACAAAGACTTGACCAATTTACATACTTTGCCCTTGTTTCCAGGGGCGGAAAAACCCTCAGGTTGTTCCATGTAAATTTCTTCTTCTAAATCGCCATTTGGTGTACTTCCAAATTTCTTAGAGCCGCAATTGCAAGAACCAATCGTATAGAGGTTATACGCGTTACAGGCGAGTAAGTATCAAAGTAGTCTAGACCCTCCTTTTGTCTAAATCCTTTGATCACTAACCTTGCCTTGTATTTATCAATACTTCCATCGGCTTTCATCTTCCTTTTGAATATCCAACGATATCCAAGTGGTTTACAACCAGGTGGAAGATCTACTAACTCCCAAGTATAATTTTGCAATATAGAATCAATTTCATTCTTAATTGCTTCTTGCCATTGAGGTCCTTCCGCGGAGGTAACCGCTTCGCGGTAGGTATTGGGCTCACCCTCAACCATATAGCTCATGAAGTCTGGACCAAAAGATTTTTCAACCCTTTGTCGTTTACTTCGTCTAAGCTCACCCTCCTCGACCTCGGGGCGTTCATGTCTTTCATCTAATCGTGTAGATGAACTTGGTCCTGCTTCATCTAACCATGTAGACGAACTTGGACCTGCTTCATCAACCGCTCTTGATGAAGGCGCATGTGTTTGTCCTAACATAGGAAACACATTCTCAAAATATGAGACGACATTAGGATTTGCCTCTATGATAGTGTGTTTGTGTACATCGGGATTCTTGGACTCATGTACAAGAAAACGATGCGCACTACTTTGATGTGCATATCCTATGAAAATGCAATCAACCGTTTTGGGTCCTATCCTAAGAGCCTTAGGAGGTGGTACAATCACCTTAGCTAGGCACCCCCACACTTTCAAGTATTTGTACGAAGGCTTCCTTTTTCTCCATAACTCATATGGAGTTTCGTCCCTATTTTTCAAAGGTATCTTGTTCAAAAGATAGTTTGCTGAGAGAATGGCGTCCCCCCACATTTCTCGGTTCACTCCCGAGCTTATTAACATGGCGTTCATCATCTCTTTCAATGTGCGGTTCTTACGTTCCGCAACGCCATTTGATTGTGGAGAATAAGGTGGTGTACACTCATGTACAATGCCACTTTTTGCGCATAAATCCGCAAAAGGTGCAACATATTCACCTCCACGATCGCTTCTCAAAGCTTTTATCTTCTTTTTAAGTTGATTCTCAACTTCATTTTTGTACAAGATAAACTTCTCTATTGCTTCATCTTTACTCTTTAGTAAATACACGTAGCAATATTTAGTACAATCATCAATAAACGTGATGAAGTACTTATTTCCTCCACGCGTGGGAACCGCTTTTAAATCACACACATCGGTATGAATTAAATCAAGGGGTTCGGTTATTCGTTCAACTGATTTAAACGATGATCTCGTAAGTTTGGATTCAACACATGTCTCGCATTTGTGATTGGACTCGATATGGAATGTTGGTATCAAGTTTAATTTAATTAAACGTCGTAATGAATTAAAATTTACATGCCCTAGTCTACCATGCCAAACATTAGAAGACTCAATCATGTAAGTAGAAGAAGAATTTTCATTCAAACTTTTGTTTTGGTTTACAACCATTACATTCATTTTGAACATACCATTAAGGGCATAGCCCTTTCCAACAAACATTCCACGTCTAGACAAGACAAAATTGTCCGATTCAAACACTAGACGAAATCCAAACTTGTTGAGCATCCACCCCGACACGAGATTCTTCCGTATCTCTGGGACATAAAGCACATTTGTCAAGGTAAGCTCCTTGCCCGAAGTCATCTTCAAGACGACCGTGCCTTCCCCTTGATGGTTGCGGTAGCTTTATTCCCCATATAAAGCTTTTCTTCACCCGACGCTTCCTTGAATGTAGAGAAAAGAGCCTTGTCTCCACAAACATGGCGGGTTGCACCCGTGTCAACGAACCATCCTTTTGGGTTTTCACCCATCGCGTTGACTTCTTCAATCATAGTCGCTTCCTCGGTTATCATTGCAATGAGAGGCATACCATCCTCATCAACCATGTGCGCACGCTCACGCTTAGGTTTCTTGCATTGGTTAGCACGGTGCCCCGTCTCGTTACAATTGTAACAAGTACCTTGGAAAAGCGCAGGCTTCTTTTTCACAGCCCCCTTTTTCGGTCCAAGTTTGTTAACCTTTGCTTTCCCTTTGTTGTCCTTTTTACCCTTGCCTTCCTTGCCCTTTGAGGACTCCCCAACTTCCACCATGTTTGCCTTAGCCGAAGCTTGCAAAATGGTGCCTTTTTGGGCCACCCTGTTTTCTTCTTCTATACGAAGACGAAGAACAAGGTCCTCGACAGACATTTCCTTTCGCTTGTGTTTAAGATAATTCTTCAAATCCAACCAAGCAGGAGGTAATTTTTCGATCATGGCTGCCACTTGAAACGTTTCACTGAGTACCATTCCCTCAGCATGGATGTCGTTTAGTATAATTTGCAACTCTTGGACTTGGTTCATAACAGACTTGTTATCAACCATTTTAAAGTCCAAGAAACGGGCGACAACAAATTTCTTTGTTCCCGCATCCTCCGTTTTGTACTTTTTCTCCAAAGACTCCCATAATTCTTTGGAAGTCTTGATATTATAGTACACATTATACAATGCATCCGAGAGACCGTTGAGAACATAGCCTCGACATATAAAGTCCGAGTGCTTCCACGCCTCTACCGCGCTCAGAGCCTGAGCATCGGTCTCCCCTTCCGCAGGTTGGGGAACGGTCTCCGTCAAGAACCTCGCAAGGTTCATGGTGGTTAAGTAGAAGAACATCTTATGTTGCCACCTCTTGAAGTGGAGACCCGAGAACTTCTCGGGTCGTTCAGCATGATTCGCCACTGTGGACGCTCCCACAGTATTGGCAGGGGTACCGACAACAACGTTGACGTTGGTATTTTCAGTCGACATTCTGAAAAATTCCACAAAACCAAGTTAATAAAATATGTTAGAATAATAAATGTGCTGATTTATTATTTACTAACAAAATCGATGAGTAACAAAATCAGTCTCGTAGCTTCTAAGTCCAACTTTGAAGACTACAAGAGAAGATCTTAGAACCCAAAGACAAAGAAGGAGTAGAAACAGAGTTCTGTTTTGACAAAGGCGCAACTTTGAATCAAAACAGAGGAAAAAACCTTTTAAAACACAACCTGCTGTGGGGAAAAAAAAATTTAATTCACAGCAGAGAAGTTTGTGAATCTACACGAACGGTGTTTTAAAATTTGTTTTAAGATTGTAGGAATCCGTTCGTGTAAAATAAATAAAATAATTTATTAACTTGAAATACAAGAACAATAACAGAAATACAACTGAAAGAAGTACAATTACAACTGAAGAAATGGAAAAACAAAGACAGAAATCCGAACAGAAAAACTGTTCTTTGGCTGAGGATCGTGTTAGACACGGGTCCCTTAAAACAAATTTCGTGTCTCCCAGGAGAACACGTTTGTTTCCAGGATACAACAGCCGCAAGCAGTTGTACTGCCGGTCTTGACTCCAACCCGAAGGTGTACCTTGCTAGCTTGAGAGAAGAAGATGATAATTCAGTAGGGAGAGGAAAAGGTATAGAGCTGGTGAATTTCGGTCGTCTTAGCTGCAGTAGGCTCCTCCTATTTATACTGCAAACTGAAGTCGAAACTGAAAAAGAATAAAGTGGGCGAATTAAACTGCATTAAACGTCTTCAATGCACCTTAATTCGTCATTAAATTCTCAGTCAAACGCATTAACTACGTCAGTTTCGAATGCTGAAAACGTAACTGCACTGCAGTAACTGCTGCTGGAAGCTTCTGTGCGCGCGCGCAGGTCTGCAGCCCTCGCGCGCAGTGCGTCCACTTGGCTCACTGCCATGCGCGTGTGCGCCATACTCACTTAGGTCCATGCGCGCGTGTGCCACGTCACCTGTGAGCCTCTACGAGCACGCCACACAGTCGCGCCGTTTTGGCTCACTTTGGTGCGCCGCGCACGTCACATCAGGCCCATGCACCATGCGCTAGTGCGCGCCATGTGTACCCCGCGCGCATGGTTGCCACGTCATACGCCATCGCCTGTTGACCCACCAGGATCATGCGCATGCATGCCACATCACCAACCGCTTGGTCCTTGCAACCCTTGTGCTTCCACCACGCGCACGTAGTCAAAAATACAAAGGCGGCTCGCGGCGATGCGAAGTGCAAAGTGCGCCATCAAAGCGACACATTGCGCCTCATCGCCCACGCCACGCGCGCGCGTGTGCGAGTGCGCCCTTCGCGAGTACACTAGTGAGTGCTTCCATGAAACAATAAGGATTGAGAGTTCCCACTTAAATACCCCTTTAAGTTCCATCTCTCATCCGATGTGGGACAAGGTGCTACTTTCCCACTTTTTTCAGCATTTAAGTTTCAAACACCAATCTTTGAGCATCGATATCTCCTTCATCTTAGCTCCGTTTTGGACGTGGTATAGTTCGTTGCGAAGCCCTTCCGACATAGAACACAAACCCACAAATAAATATATAAAACCCGCTCATTTTATTATATTTATTTCTAGTCCAAAATAGGAAAAAATCATTTTCCTATATTTGTGAAAAATGCTATTTTCACAAAATTTCCAACACTATATATACACCATCTCTATGTAATCTTTTTTTGTACAACACAATATTATCAATACAATTCAAACTCGATTAAGAGATTATTCTCTATACCAAGCAACACGTTCAACACATGGCGAAAGACGTGAACAAATAGAAATTAACACCATGGTTTTAGGATTACAATTGAATCATCAAAACACGCTTGGAATATCAGTTGATCAAGACACCACGGACCAAACAAATCCGCTGCAAACGATGAAGACCAGCAATCAAGATATTTACATGATCAGAGGAACCATGAAGACTTAAATCATATCATGAACGACGATGAAGATAAAAAATCTGCTGCAAGTACAACGATTAATCAATTTGATGAAACGTATCTTTTAATTTGAAAGCGAGATGAAAAAAACTGGGCGTAAATCTTCTATGAGTATTCTTATTAGATTTTGGTCACAACTCACAAGGTAGAAACCAAAGGGCAAACTTGACAAAAATCAAAGGCTGTTAATTGGCGGTTAATGGTAGTTTTTGGTACCCCAAACAAATGGGTATAATTACCTTGTTCGTACCGTTGCATAGAATATAAATAGGCGCAAACTTATATGGATACGTCAATCAGTTTCAAAATCTAAAACGGCTGCGTTGACTTTTGTTGACAGACCAAATTTATTCAAATTGATCCCATGTTCTTGTTCTTAATGCATGATTAATTCGTATTTAAGTGTTCTTGATATCTAACAAAGAAAACTTATAAACTTAGTGAAAATAATAAGAATACTCATAGAAGATTTATTTGCATATTGAATCAGAAATGGAGAAAACATACAATTAGAAAAAATATACCACAACGTTTACTTTACATAAGAATAAAGCTTATATATTCAAGAGTTGATGTATTCTGATCAGAGCTTAAGGACTTACTTTTGAAATTAGAAATCTTCAGATTTGATATCTTTAAAGGTGAGTGGGCTCGTAATTGTTTCCGGGGCATCTGTAGAATACATATTATGGGATAAACGAGGGGCAATAAGGACCTCAAGTGGCGTTGCTCTGTCCGTAGTCAGTCCCACGCCTTCAGTCATATCAATTGGCTCATCTGAAGTTTTTGTTACCGTGAACTGTTGTAACACACTAGCTCGTGCTAAAGACAAAGACTCTAGGGCAAAGAATATACCCGGGCACATTCTTCTCCCACTACTAAAGGGAAGCAGTTCGAAATGATTTCCTCTAAGATCAATATCCTTTTGGGTTGTTAAGAATCTCTCAGGCTGAAATTCGTATGGATCCGACCATACATTTGGATCGCGGTGCAATTTATAAAGATTTACCAACAAACGTGTACCTTTTGGGATGTTGTAGCCGCTCACAACGCAGTCCTCTGTGGACTCATGAGGAACGGAGAGAGGTCCTGGTGGGTGTAAACGCAATGTTTCTTTGATGACCGCTTGAAGGTAGACTAATTTTTTAGTGTCTGATTGTTGCACCAGCCTATTCCTTCCAACATGCTCATAAATTTCATCTTGGATATTTTTCATTATTTTGGGTTGTTGAGCAGCAAAGATATAGCCCATGTTAAAGTCACAGCCATCGAGTCTGAGGCCGCGATAAGTATTGCCTGCATAATTGATGAGATAAATATGACAAGTATTATTCGGACTCTTAGTCTGATTACATCATATGTAAATTTTTTTTAACGACTGTAGTTTGAATGTGAAGATTTCTTAAAATAATGGAGAACCTCGTAAATGCAAAATTTTAATTTCTAGCCTTAATTAAGAAAAGAGTAAACTGCCATTTTGGTCCCTGTGGTTTGGCCAGTTTTGTCACTTTAGTCCAAATCTCAAACTTATTACATATGGGTCCCTGTGATTTGCATTTTGTTGCCATTTTAGTCCAAATTTCAAAAACCCCAATTTTTCACTGTTGAAAGCTGCTTATTTTGTCCTTTAGTGCAGGGGTATTTTGGTCATTTATGTTTTATTATAAACTGATCATCATTATCCCCAAATAATATATCAATCCTGCAACTGTAACCCCCAAATCGAATCTCAAAACCCCATTATTTTACTCAAGAATCTTTACACAAACTCAAACACCTAAAACCCTCAATTCTTCTTCTTTACACTTGTTCACACTATAAGTTACACTTTAGACTCTGAAAATATAGTTTTTTTTGTTATGGCGTTTTGTATTTGTTATGGCGTTTTGTATGATAAAACTAATTAAATACTTGTGTTCACACTTGTTTACACTTGTTCACACTATAAGTTACACTTTGGATCCTAAAAATATAGTTTAAATACTTGTGTTCACACTTGTTTACACTTGTTCACACTATAAGTTACACTTTAGACTCTGAAAATATAGTTTTTTTTGTTATGGCGTTTTGTATTTGTTATGGCGTTTTGTATGATAAAACTAATTAAATACTTGTGTTCACACTTGTTTACACTTGTTCACACTATAAGTTACACTTTGGACTCTAAAAATATAGTTTTTTTGTTATGGCGTTTTAACTAGGAGCTGGCTAAAAAAAAATGGTTTTTTGAGCTATTGTAAATTATAGCTCAAAAATAGCTTTTGAGTGTTTTATGGCGTTCAAAAAAATAGTTTTTGAGCTGTTGTAAATTATAGCTTAAAAATAGCTTTTGAGTGTTTGGCGTTTTTCTAAATTAGGTGTTTTATGGCGTTTTATTTGAACACCCAGTTCATGTGAGTGGGTTTTTTTTGACAATATTACCCATTAGTATAATTTAACATCAATGACACATGTCACCACCAAAATCGTTCTCACCGTTCTCACACTTTTCACCGTTCTCTCTAAATCCTGACCCTATATATATATATATATATATATATATATATATATATATATATATATATATATATATATTAATCTTCTTTTTCAGTTGATTGTTATATAATAAACAACACCATATATAATAAAAACGCCAGACAGCCAAATGCTTGTTAAAACGACATCATGCCATAAAACGCCCCAAAAACTCCTAAACTATACTAAAATTACTTTGGACAAGTATTATAAAAAAACCCAAAATAAAAAAAATAAAAACCAAACTTGAAAAGGTAACTAGAAACAGTAAAACTAAAGAGACGGAAAATTTATTATATTAGAATCTAAAACGCCAAACTTGAAAGATGGGACGTGTTACAGACTTCAGAGATAAAGCTTATCAAAAACAATAATTACAAACAGTAACTGAAACGGCGAATACTTTATTATAATAATGCACCGCCTAACCTACGTGCCAAAAGACATCCTATAAAAGGATACCTCTCAGCAACTTCCATTTCATCAAACCAAAAAAACAAACGCCAATACAACTAAATGCCACTCACTGTAAAAATGCCAAAAAATTAAAAAAATCAAAAATAGCTAATATGCTTTCTTGAATATTCAGTATTGTTCTTCGTGAAGTTTCACTGAATGGATTGTTAGGCGAGGGGAGTAACTCAGTAAGAATTTTCTTGCATGAGATGGACAAATCTTCAAGAAAAAGATATTAATGACAGTCATATGTCATTTTGTGTTCTTTGTTCTTGAAGAAGGCTTGGATGAGGAGAAGATATCAATGACACTGAAGAGTGGGATGATTATAAAGATGAAGAACAAAGCGAAAAACCCACCCACACGTCATAGATCTATGTCCCCAAACATCCACAAAAAGCCACTTCAACAGACGAGCAGGTAAAATAATCAAACTGATGGGTTTGTTAAGTTTTACATAAAACTCCATATATTTGGTGACAGTTCTTGTAGTATTAAAGAAGGAAGAGACTGATGACAGTGAAGATTGTGAAGAGAGATCGGATTAGGATTTTTAATTTATTTTTTTCGCTTCTATTTTTTTCCCTGTGATTGTAATATAATTTTCCAATTGTAAAACGCCAAGATACTACAAACGCCAAAATGTATATAAAAAATAATAGAACAATGGGCCATCTTGTCTAAAACGCCTTGAAAAACGCCATTCAGATAGATATTCTGACCCCTTAGGGTTCCAATGGCATACGATTTGAAAAACGCCATAAATGCCAAAATGTTAATACAATGAAACCACTAAAACGCCATTAATTATTGAATTTGGTTAACGCCAAAAAATCTTAAACCCCAAAGATAAATCAACATTGTGAAAAGAGGAATTGGAAAAACGGAAGATAAAATGACAAAAAAGCCCATACGCCCTAATTATATCGCGCGCCACGTGTTAGGCCAGGATGCGTTCTCACCGTTCTCACACTTTTGCCGCTAAAATGAAAACCACCCCAAGTTAAGAGAACCACGAGAACCACTCTCCACTAATCAGACTTTGCCACTTGTGCACTATTATTTTGTACCCTAAAGGGTATTTTGGTCATTTACTTGAAAGCATGTCAATCCATCTCATATCTCCTGTCTTTTATAGTCTGATTCACAAACAAATTGTCACCACCCCCAAGATTGAATTCCACCATTTCTCTCTCTATCAAACTCCTTCCCTCATCTTTACCACCCATCTCTTATGTGTTTGTAGTGCATGCCGGCGACGGAGATGCCCACTGACTACCCACACACTCCGGCGACCCCCAAACACCCACAAACTCCGACGCCCCACTCGTTTCTCCAGCGACCCCCAAACACCACACCCACAAACTCCGGCGCCCCCCTCGTTTCTCCGGCGACCCCCAAGTTATGATGTTAAGAGGGCGGAAGGGATAGTGGGTGGGAGGTGAACGGTGGTAAAGAGGGTGTGTTTTCATGATGTAAGCTCCGATGAGTGGCGGCAGATGGCAGAAGGGATGGTGGGTCGGTGGAGAGGGCCGGCGGCAGCGACGGATGAGTGGTGGAAGGTGGGTGGGTTACGGTCTTCGTCGCCGCTGTCATAGTGACGGTCACCACCATCAAGTTATGATCTTTTTGCATATTTGGATCTGGGTTTGGTTTCAACTTGAAAAAGTATCATGACCCAGATGCATAAAGATTGAAAAGGTTTGAATCCACCCCTGTTTTAGTACAGAACAATATTATGTTCTTTCTTTTTTTTGGATCTGGGTTTAGTTCAATTTTGAAAAAATATTATGTTCTTTTTGAATGTTTGAAACTGGAAACAATTGTTGTTAGATGAAAAGGATGATCTTGATGCAGGTTGTTGAATGTTTGAATCTGGAAACAGTTTCAATCTCGAAACAGTTTGTTGTTGGGGGTTTTTGTTCCTTCTGTTTTAAAATTTTGATCCCATGTTTTTGTATATATATGATATTTTGGGTTTTAATTAAAGATATGGGGATTTGAGTTGGCAGTGATAGGGCGAAATTTTTTTTCCGACAATTTGATAACGACGGCGCGGCGAGGATGGTGGAGGGTAGGTTTTTTGAACCCACAACACCACTTTGCACCCTTTGATTATAGGAAAGTTTGAGGCAAACCCCATTTTTTTTTCAAGATCCAGACATTGTTTTGATTTTTTTTGTTGGGTTTTAGTTTTTTTTTTTTCAGTCAGTGATGATAAGTTCAACTTATCTGAGACACCTACTAAGTCGTGATTTTTGGGTGCGTTTGTTTTGTGTAAAAAAATTGTAAAAAAAATTAAAACAATAAAAAGTTTTCGTATAAAATGTTTTTTTTTACAACCCATAAAAAAATTTTGTAAAAATATTTTTTTGGTAAACCCGAAATTGGGGGTCGCGGGTGTAAAATGATGTTTGGCATAAAAAAATTGTTTTTTGTAAAAAATAAATTTATTTTGTTAAATTTATTTTGTTTTCTGTAAAAAAGTCTAAAACCGTAAAAAAATTGTTTTTTTTTAAGTTTAAACCCATAAAAAAAATTCGTAAAAAAAAGTTTAAAACCGTAAAATTTTAACTTAAAACCTCAAAAATTTTACGTAAAACGTAAAACTTTAAAATTTAACGTAAAACTTACGCAAATTGTAAAACGTAAAACGTAAAAATTAAAACATAAAACTTAAACGTAAAATGTAAAACGTCAAACTTTAAAAATTTAACGTAAAACGTAAAACTTACGCAAATTGTAAAACGTAAAACGTAAAGCATTTTTGTGTAAAAATGTAACACGTAAAACTTTTTTATGTAAATTGTAAAAACGTACAATGTAAAACGTCAAACTTTTTAACGCAAACGTAGAACTTAAACTTTTTAACGCAAAATGTAAAACGTAAACTTTTATGTAAAAACTTTTTAACGCAAAACGTAAAAAACGGCGCGTAAAAAACTGGTCAAAAAACGGCGCGAAAAAACGGAGCGTAAAAACAGGGTGTAAAACGGGCCGTAAAAAAACGTGCGTAAAAAATGGGACGTAAAAAACGGCTCTTAAAAACGTTCTTTTAAACAAGTCTTGAAAAAAAATTATCAAAAAATCTGATTTCAAAATATTCTTTAATAAAAAAATCTGTTTTTTCATAGAAAATAATTAATGAATTTCGGTCGTCTTAGCTGCAGTAGGCTCCTCCTATTTATACTGCAAACTGAAGTCGAAACTGAAAAAGAATTAAGTGGGCGAATTAAACTGCATTAAACGTCTTCAATGCACCTTAATTCGTCATTAAATTCTCAGTCAAACGCATTAACTACGTCAGTTTCGAATGCTGAAAACGTAACTGCACTGCAGTAACTGCTGCAGGAAGCTTCTGTGCGCGCGCGCAGGTCTGCAGCCCTCGCGCGCAGTGCTTCCACTTGGCTCACTGCCATGCGCGCGTGCGCCATACTCACTTAGGTCCATGCGCGCGTGTGCCACGTCACCTGTGAGCCTCTACGAGCACGCCACACAGTCGCGCCGTTTTGGCTCACTTTGGTGCGCCGCGCACGTCACATCAGGCCCATGCACCATGCGCTATTGCGCGCCATGTGTACCCCGCGCGCATGGTTGCCACGTCATGCGCCATCGCCCGTGGACCCACCAGGATCATGCGCATGCATGCCACATCACCAACCGCTTGGTCCTTGCAACCCTTGTGCTTCCACCACGCGCACGTGGTCAAAAATACAAAGGCGGCTCGCGGCGATGCGAAGTGCAAAGTGCGCCATCAAAGCGCCACATTGCGCCTCATCGCCCACGCCACGCGCGCGCGTGTGCGAGTGCGCCCTTCGCGAGTACACTAGTGAGTGATTCCATGAAACAATAAGGATGGAGAGTTCCCACTTAAATACCCCTTTAAGTTCCATCTCTCATCCGATGTGGGACAAGGTGCTACTTTCCCACTTTTTTCAGCATTTAAGTTTCAAACACCAATCTTTGAGCATCGATATCTCATTCATCTTAGCTCCGTTTTGGATGTGGTTTAGTTCGTTGCGAAGCCCTTCCGACATAGAACACAAACCCACAAATAAATATATAAAACCCGCTCATTTTATTATATTTATTTCTAGTCCAAAATAGGAAAAAATCATTTTCCTATATTTGTGAAAAATGCTATTTTCACATAATTTCCAACACTATATATACACCATCTCTATGTAATCTTTTTTTGTACAACACAATATTATCAATACAATTCAAACTCGATTCAGAGATTATTCTCTATACCAAGCAACACGTTCAACACATGGCGAAAGACGTGAACAAATAGAAATTAACACCATGGTTTTAGGATTACAATTGAATCATCAAAACACGCTTGGAATATCAGTTGATCAAGACACCACGGACCAAACAAATCCGCTGCAAACGATGAAGACCAGCAATCAAGATATTTACATGATCAGAGGAACCATGAAGACTTAAATCATATCATGAACGACGATGAAGATAAAAAATATGCTGCAAGTACAACGATTAATCAATTTGATGAAACGTATCTTTTAATTTTAAAGCGAGATGAAAAAAACGGGGCGTAAATCTTCTATGAGTATTCTTATTAGATTTTGGTCACAACTCACAAGGTAGAAACCAAAGGGCAAACTTGACAAAAATCAAAGGCTGTTAATTGGCGGTTAATGGTAGTTTTTGGTACCCCAAACAAATGGGTATAATTACCTTGTTCGTACCGTTGCATAGAATATAAATAGGCGCAAACTTATATGGATACGTCAATCAGTTTCAAAATCTAAAACGGCTGCGTTGACTTTTGTTGACAGACCAAATTTATTCAAATTGATCCCATGTTCTTGTTCTTAATGCATGATTAATTCGTATTTAAGTGTTCTTGATATCTAACAAAGAAAACTTATAAACTTAGTGAAAATAATAAGAATACTCATAGAAGATTTATTTGCATATTGAATCAGAAATGGAGAAAACATACAATTAGAAAAGAGTGTGCCTATTGGCACACTAAAGTGCCTATTGGCACACTAAAGTGCCTGGGAAAAAAATTACACTTCAAACCTACCTAAATGACCCCAAATTTGCATCAGTTTTATATACGCTGCGTATTGACCAATACGCAGCGTATAGAAACTTTGTTTTCTGTGCAATGATTGGTAATCAGGCACTGAGATCTATGGTCTATATACGCTGCGTATTGACCAATACGCAGCGTATTGGTCAATACGCAGCGTATATAAACCCTAAGTGTGCAGATAGGCAAAGCGAGTGTCTAGATAGTGAGAGCCTTAGAAAAAATATACCACAACGTTTACTTTACATAAGAATAAAGCTTATATATTCAAGAGTTGATGTATTCTGATCAGAGCTTAAGGACTTACTTTTGAAATTAGAAATCTTCAGATTTGATATCTTTAAAGGTGAGTGGGCTCGTAATTGTTTCCGGGGCATCTGTAGAATACATATTATGGGATAAACGAGGAACAATAAGGACCTCAAGTGGCGTTGCTCTGTCCGTAGTCAGTCCCACGCCTTCAGTCATATCAATTGGCTCATCTGAAGTTTTTGTTACCGTGAACTGTTGTAACACACTAGCTCGTGCTAAAGACAAAGACTCTAGGGCAAAGAATATACCCGGGCACATTTTTCTCCCACTACTAAAGGGAAGCAGTTCGAAATGATTTCCTCTAAGATCAATATCCTTTTGGGTTGTTAAGAATCTCTCAGGCTGAAATTCGTATGGATTCGACCATACATTTGGATCGCGGTGCAATTTATAAAGATTTACCAACAAACGTGTACCTTTTGGGATGTTGTAGCCGCTCACAACGCAGTCCTCTGTAGACTCATGAGGAACGGAGAGAGGTCCTGGTGGGTGTAAACGCAATGTTTCTTTGATGACCGCTTGAAGGTAGACTAATTTTTTAGTGTCTGATTGTTGCACCAGCCTATTCCTTCCAACATGCTCATCAATTTCATCTTGGATATTTTTCATTGTTTTTGGGTTGTTGAGCAGCAAAGATATAGCCCATGTTAAGGTCACAGCCATCGAGTCTGAGGCTGCGATAAGTATTGCCTGCATAATTGATGAGATAAATATGACAAGTATTATTCGGACTCTTAGTCTGATTACATCATATGTAAATTTTTTTTAACGACTGTAGTTTGAATGTGAAGATTTCTTAAAATAATGGAGAACCTCGTAAATGCAAAATTTTAATTTCTAGCCTTAATTAAGAAAAGAGTAAACTGCCATTTTGGTCCCTGTGGTTTGGCCAGTTTTGCCACTTTAGTCCAAATCTCAAACTTATTACATCTGGGTCCCTGTGGTTTGCATTTTGTTGCCATTTTAGTCCAAATTTCAAAAACCCAAATTTTTCACTGTTGAAAGCTGCTTATTTTGTCCTTTAGTGCAGGGGTATTTTGGTCATTTATGTTTTATTATAAACTGATCATCATTATCCCCAAATAATATATCAATCCTGCAACTGTAACCCCCAAATCGAATCTCAAAACCCCATTATTTTACTCAAGAATCTTTACACAAACTCAAACAGCTAAAACCCTCAATTCTTCTTTACAGCCATGACAGAGGTCCTCCACTCACCCTCTTCTTCCTCGTCTTCTTCCCTTCAAACCCATGAACAACCCACATTGTTTCTAAATCAAGATTTACCAGAAGATGTTTCTAGGGTTACAGATGATAATAACAATAATGATTTGAGAAACAGGGGAAATAATAGGGATAATAATCAGTTGTCTTTATTGGCACTTTTGTTGGCTTTCTTTAGGAAATCTTCAAAAACAATCAGAGCTCTCTCTCTCTCTTCTCTCTCTCTCTATAGCAACCAAACCGTCATTTTTAGCAACATATATTGATTTGGGGTTATTGCATATTTTATCTAGATCTGCCATTTGAGAGAGAGAGAGAGAGAGAGAGAGTGATCGGAAGAGAGAGAGAGTCCCGGGTTGTTTTTTTTTTAGTTGTTTTGTCACCACAGTGGGATGGTGGTGGTGGTGTGGTGGTAGTTCAACGGCGGCGACGACGGTGATGATTGATATTTGTTTTGTTTAGAAACCCTAGAATCGTCAGATATCCGAGCAACGGCGGCGGCGGCGGCGGTGGCATTCTATCTGTAACAGGAATTGAAGTTAGATAAATTCGAGTCGAAACAGCAGAATTTTTGGGTTTTTTTGTGGATGATTGATATTTGTTTTGTTTTTTGAAATGGATATAGAAGGAGGAGAGGGTGGTGGTGGTGGTGGGAGGTGGGATATGATGGTGGTGGTAGATGAAGGTTGAGATAATAGTGTAGATGAAGGTTATAAAATGATCTAATCGAATTTTTGTGTAGATGAAGGTTAGATAATAAAATCAATTCAGCAGGAGAGAGAAAGAAGAAAAGGTGGGGTGGGGTGGGGTGGGTACTTGGGCAGGCAAAATGACCAAAATGCCCCTTTAGAAAAGGACAAAAACCCAGGTTGCAACAGTGAAAAATTAGGGTTTTTGAATTTTGGACTAAAATGGCAACAAAATGCAAACCACAGGGACCCAGATGTAATAAATTTGAGATTTGGACTAAAGTGGCAAAACTGGCCAAAACACCACAGGACCAAAATGGCAGTTTACTCTTAAGAAAAAAAGATACATAATTTACTTAAAAGGATGAAGCAAAAAAAGTTATATGGCAGGCCCCAGCCTACCTGCTTAATTGTAGTCTGGTCAAAATACTTTTAAAATGCATAAATCGGCAAATAGTGAAGAAGAAACTGATCAAGTTTAATAGAGTTTACCAGGCATGAGGCTTTGATAACTGTATCATGATCATGACCGGGAAAATCCTCTTCCGAAGCGGCTTGGAGAATGGAAATCAAGAGATCTATGAAGACTTGGCTCCCTTCATGTTGGTTCTGGCCGGATGCTTTCTCCCTCTTGCGCTCTTGCAACCATCCTTCTAAGACTATGGGGTATGGTGGGGCTTGGGTTGGGGCATTGGTTGACACGTGGAAATTCAAAACTCAAGTTTCAAACCCACTTTGAAGGGTGTATGGTGGGGCTTGGGTTGGGGCTTGAGTTCAGCTTTTTTTTTTTAATATATATATATATATATATATATATATTTATAACCATTCACAGCCTACCATGCCGCCATGTCAGCTTGCTCCCCCGCCCCACGCCCGGCTTGAAAGCCAAGCCCCAAGGGGCCACGCCCCAACCCAAGCCCACCCGGGGTAGTGACTTCGGCGTTATCCCCCAACCCAAGCCCCAACCCACGCCGCATACCCCATGGCCTAAGATGTTGTCCATCTCTTGCCCAGCCACTTTCATCTTCTTCTTATATCCTCCGATGTCGAACCCTTCCAAGAATGGAACGAAATCGGACACCACAAACGCGCCCAACAGCTCAAAGAAGTCCCTAACCGCCTTTCGAGATCGAATGCCTTCTGTATGATTAACTGGCAACCTCTTTCCAGAAAGGATCCTAAGTACAACATTAAGTATCATACTCCCAAACCATCCTGACAACTCCATCTTTACCATGTCGGAACCTTCACTCTCTTTGTTCTTTAGCCATGTCTCGTATATATCTTTCATGGATGCTTTAACTTCTGAAACTCGAACATGTTCGATCATCTCCACTCTTCGTTGAGAGAAGACTTCCAGCGTGAGCAACTTGCGCACTTTTCGCCAGTAATCGCCATATGGAGCAAGGCCGATCAAGGCGTAGTTATACCCCATGATCTCTGCTGCCGTTGACTTGGGTCGACTTGCAAAAGCTTTGTCATTTGTGGTGTAGCAATCTTTGGCTATCTCGGCGTTACTCACTACCAGAGCCTGGTGAACTCGGAGCTTAATGGTAAAAATAGGGCCATATTTGTCTGCCATGTCACTTAAAACATGATGAGGGAGATTCGATCCACCTAGAAGATGTAGGTGTCCGATGATAGGCCATGCCCCCTTTGCTCTAGGTGGTTCTTTGTTAACCCTCTTTCTGTTTAAGATCTGGAGCAGAAAAGTAATTACAGTAACACACAAGATGGCTGTTAGAATTGAGAAAGATGAGAGATGGAATTCCATAGCTTCAATGCCAGAGAGAAGTATGGAAGTAATTATACAGTGAATATCATCCTAAGATCGACTTATATATGTTACATCTTCTAGCAAACCCATTTCCGTATTGAGAACAGAATAGTAGTCGAAAATGCGTTCTAATATTATATTAAAGGAATTTTAAGCGACTATTCTAGAGAGACCAGCTTTGGGTCGGTTTTGACCAAAAACATACCATAACCGTGATGCCGGTTATTGGATAACCATAACCATAACCGATCGGTTATAGTGGTTACGGTTATTCAGTTTTGATGATTATAGCGGATCGGTTATAGGTGGGTAACCCTGTATTTAGCTTAGCTAAAAATAGTTTAATTTTTTTAATATATAATAAATTGTTATTACATATTTGTATACATATTAGCATATTACATAATATTAAAAAATACATATAATCTATAATATTAATACCAATTATTATCGAATATTCAAATAAAGTGATATGATACATTCTATAAATTCAAATAAACATTCAACCAAAACCAAAAAAAGGATATGAAAAACTCATAAGTATTAAAAATCTTCAGTTAAAAACATCAAATATTAAAAATATGGTGAAAAGTACTAAATCCTACAAAGATTTATTACATATCGGTTCGGTTCAGTTATGGTGGTTATGAAAAAAATGATAACCATAACCGACTCGCTACTTTCGATTTTCAAAAAAACCATTAACTGACCCACCGGTTTTTTATTTGGTTCGGTTTTGTCGGTTAATTCGGTTTTTTGCACACCCCTAAAATCATCCATGTGGTTTGAATATATTTGTCAGATTCATCCAAAACAACTTTTTTGTACTATATAGTCCTTCACTTTTGAGATTTTTTGTCATTTCCATCCAAAAGTCTAATTTAGTTTATTTTTTCTATTAAATATTTGGATAAAAGGTAAATTAAGAGCTTGGCAGAATGAAGTATTTATAAAACTTTGGTTTGCACCAGAGTCAAATAATACTTTTGCATACACATTGTGAACTAAGAACGTACCCGCTATCACATCTGGAATGAGTTCTGCTTCTTGAGTGGTCAGCTAGAATGCTCTAACATTCTTCTTGGTAGCTCCATCGGCCGTCTTGGCTTTGTTGTCTGCTGTTTGACCAATTTAGGGCATTCTGTCTTGAAATGCCCATTTTCTCCACAGTTATAGCAGATCCTGGTTTTCTTTCTGCAATCTTCTTCGCGATGTCCTACGGTTTTGCAAAAGCTGCAGATTACATTACATTTTCTCCACAGTTATAGCAGATCCTGGTTTTCTTTCTGCAATCTTCTTCGGGATGTCCTACGGTTTTGCAAAAGCTGCAGATTACATTACATCTTCCATAATGCTTCTTTCTGCAATTCCTGCAGAACGGCGGAGTTGAAGATTGCCCTGTTCCTCTTTTCCTGAAGCTACTATTATTACCCGTACGAAATCCTTGGGAAACTTTCTGAGCCAATTCCTTTTTCCTGTTATCATCTCTTGTGCGTACCCGTTCGTCAGTTAGGGTGTTGGCTAATTCCACTGCATCGTCAATAGTACGAGGTCTCGCAGCTTTAACGATATTTCACCAATCAATCCCCAAATATAACGAGAAATGAGTACCGGTTCTAGCGAAGCCAATGTTGGTACCACTCTAGCATATTCGAAGAATGTCGAAGTATAAGCGCGACAATCTACACCCATCATTCTATGATTTAGAAACTTATTTGCCATTTGATCTTTTTCATATTCGGGACAAAATTTTCTTTCTACAAGACTCTTAAATTCTTCCCAGTTCATGGCATAAGCCATCATTCTTCCTGTTGCTTGTAACACCGTGTTCCACCATTCGAGCGCCCCTTCCTTGAAAAGATTTGATGCATACATAACCTTATCGTCCTTGTCACATTTATTTATTATAATTACTGCCTCGGTTTTCTCTAACCAACACAGTGCTGCAGTTGCTCCTTCATTGCCTGCAAATTCAGCGGGTTTACAAGCAAGAAATTCTTTGAAGGTGCAACCAGGTGTTGCAACTTTCATTTTCTTAGGGAGCGGAGCTTGTAGTGGATCATTATTGTGATTAGTATGATTATTGCCTCCATTTACACTATTACTGAAGTTATCTTCATAAATACGTTTGCTAGGAATGATTTGTTGAGGTTCGATTGGATTTCTAACAGCAGCAACGATTGCTGGAATAGCATTGGCTATTCCCTGAGCAATGATATTTTCTATACCTACCTAGTCATAAATTGATCCTCCGGATGTTGCTCAGATTGATTAACCTCATTCACTGGTTCGTTATTAACGTTTTCCATCTGATAATTAATATATATAATTTATTAGTAGCGAATAAATAACAATTATACAAAAAAATAATCATACAAAGTTCACAAAACATATATAACCAAAACTATCGATTTCTCGATTCCCATTTTTTTTATATATAATATGCGTCCATACACACCTTTATCTTACAAAATTTTATTTTAGGTTATTTTACAAGATTTTTATTATACAATCACAGTTTTAACAAACCCACTAGCCTTTGTTAGTTGATATTTTAGTAACGACGTTCCCTCTCGTCGTATTTCCAAGAAATTTGTTCTCCTACTTCCCTGATCCTATTTCCTACATCCACCAACTCCTCGCCAAAGTGACGGAGTTCAGCTAAATTCTCATTGCTCATAGGTGGGTTTGGTATAGGTTCTGGGTCAAACTGTGGGAGAAAGGAATAAGGACTGTTGAGCAGGTTTTGGAACTGCCAATCATTTGTCCACCACTCGTCCATTCCTAGAGGTTGGGTGTGGATTATAAGTTCTGGAATTGCTGGTTCCAAATTCATTGGAAGTTGAGTTTCAATAGGATGAGTAAAAACATTTTTATTGACAGGCTTAATAGTGTCACAGCTTGCCAATATAAAATCTAACTCCTCCTGCAATGTCATTTCCTGGTTTTGCTTAGAGCTTTCTCCAATTTCTATCTGGGTTTGTTTAGAACCTTCTCCAATCTCCATTTCTATTTGCTTAGTATATTCTTCAAACTGTATTCCCATCTGCCTAGATTCTTCCCCGACTTCAATCCCTTTCCCTTTGTCTAAGGGATTTTCTATTTTCGGAATCTTTCTAGTGACGGGTTTCCTCTTACGCACACGCCTCCATCCCACGAATCTTCTCCTTTTCTTAGGCTTGGGTTTCTCCGGAAGTGGAGCATTGAATTCTATAGGTTCTTCTATATCTGGTATATACCTATTGAAATCTCTGGAAACCTCAATTTTTACCGGATAGAGATTTAAATTCTGAAGGGCTTCAGATAAGTCACTCATGCTGTTTAGCACATATACAAAATACAAAATTACTAAGTTAAAATTTTATAAAAAAATTTCATAAATAACCTTTAAATATTATTGCATACCGTGAGACTAGTTTAATACAAAAACAACTGAAAATTAAAACACACTAGAGTTTACTGTAAACTTATTTATTTGTAAGGTTTCTGGACTGTAGGTGATAAGGGTACTAAAACTTGAATCAGATTATTTAAAGATTTGCATTAACTGCTACAGTGGCTAGCATATAGAGATCTGCCCAATTTTCATCTAACTTGTCTTCCCACGGTGATTTATTGATTAATTCCTGAGTTTCTTGTTTAACTTTTTTTTCTCGGGATTTCTTTATTTTCTCCTGACTTTTCCTAATAATCAAACTTCTTTTATTAGGAGAAAGTGGTTCCTCATATTGTGCCTTACGGACAAATATTCCTTCTTCAGGATTTATATAGGGTTTTGAGGATTTTGTTTGAGATGAACTTCTCTTCTCGTTGGATAACCTATCTAATTTAAGATAGAAGTTTGAAAGCTTTTGTTTACCCATACTGTACACAAATATTCAAATAATAAAACACATAATCACAAAATGGCAATTAGTAAAAATTAAGTCTTTTCTAAATACTTAATTGGCTTAAATCAGTGGCTCTGATACCACCTTTTTCTGTCACGGCCCCCGTCTCGGTTTGACCCGTTTCAAGAGCCGCGGGACAGAAAATCCCGTGGTATTTATTTAACAGCGGAAGTCTTTATCAGGATCTTTTTAAAACTGCAAATTTTCCTTTGTTTTATTTCACAACTCGGGATAAAACCCCGGTAATTTACAATCATGAGATTTCACGGAGAAATCTCTATTTTACAAAACATGTTTCCTTATTTTATATTGAGCCACTTCCTTAAGCTTGTAGTGCTTCACGGCACTTTTCTTGGATCACATCAGATCACCTAAAACATGTTTGAAAAAGGTTTTGTCAGCGGGAAATACTGGTGAATCATTCTTTTTATGAAAACGACGCGTTTGTTATAATTTACAGTATTAAGAGCGATTACAATGTTTCCATATATCAACCAACTACCCACAGTACTTGTCACTCGACATTCACCGGTAGCCTCTGAGCCCGATGGTGTCTGTGACTATGGTCATATCACCCCTTGGCCCCGTTGTCCAATGGTGACGGTTATCAAGTAATGTATACAAAACCCCACATACCGGCTGTAATTTGGTGACTACAAAGACTTAATCCCCGTAATTATAACCTTGAAAACAAACATGATTTTGAAAGTAATTTGATAAAAAGAGAATGACTCACATTGCAGATTTAATTGAGCAGAGCCTGGCCTACTGATTAGCCTTTTAACCTATAGTAACTTAATACATCATTTATGATAACTCACGAGATTAAACCCTCACATCGAATGACAAAGTGAGATACTTAAACATCCATCGATTTAACGATGAATAACAAAGCATAAACCCTAATGTGGGCAGCACTTAAACATCCATTGGATAGTTTAATCGATCAGACATTGAATCGTAGCAGCGATCGAGTTAATACCCGGTATTGGAGCAGCGCTTCACTAATATTGAAGTAATTTCGACCTCAGAGTATTAAAACTTCGTTTTTGAAAGTTTTAATCGACACAAGTGGATTGTGCAAGTGACGGACTATTTATAGGTGAAATTGAGGTCTTACGCGGCCCGCGTAAGCCTTCAGCTTAACTTTACGCGGCCCACCTAGCCGCCCAGTCTACGAGCAGGCTTGACCAGTCACGAGTAGGTTAGCCAGGTGGTCACTACGTGGATCCGGAATACTTATCCGGTCAACCCAACATTGACGCGGCCCGCGTAAGACATGCTTGTCTCTTACGCGGCCCGCCTGAAACCCATAAGTTTGGTTTTTCTTGATTTTTTATATAGGGTAAGGTTTCAGGGGTCCGGGTTTTCATTTACGGGTATTTTTATAATAATTTTGAGAGTCCTTACATTCTCCCCACCTTATTTAGAATCTCGTCCTCGAGATTCATTGGAATAAGTGAGGATATTTTCGCTTCATCTCTGATTCAAGCTCCCAAGTGTATTCGGGTCCTCTCTTCGAATCCCACTTGACTTTGACAAGTACTAACCATTTGTGTTTGAGAAACTTCACCTTTCTATCTTCTATTTGAAGAGGTTTCTCAACAAATTTTAACTTTTCGTTTATCTCTACATCTTGGAGAGGTACTATCAAAGATTCATCTGATAGGCATTTCTTGAGATTGGATACATGAAATACGTCATGTACTCCATCTAATTCTTCTGGTAGTTCACCGGTGATGATGAAATACGTCATGTACTTCATTTTTAATCTCTTAATAATACACTATCCTTCTTCCAGATCTTTCTACTTTGCCGGTGATGATGACGGTAACAGTGTCGTTTGTGGGTACGAATAGGTGGATGTCCGTCCTCCAGCCGAATGCTCTGTTGCGAAAGGGTGGATCCGCCTGCGATGAACGGCTGAGTTGTTGCTGTGCTCCAACGACACCCCTCTTCCAGCGCGTGCACCACTATTTCTTACACATAGACAATCAACGAGGCTGATGGTTGGATTAGTTTTTGCAGGCCAACCATATCTTCGGCAGCTTCGACATGTGACATGTGACGGCGATTAGGGGAAACAAGTCGCTAGGGTTTGACAATCGCTACTCCGGCTACCCTAGCGATGATGGTGACCGGTGGTGTTCTAACACAAGACGAACTAGGGTTCCGCCGTATACATCGGTGGCGGCGAATGCGATGGTGTTTCAAGGCACATTCATTTCATTAATTTATCTGTTTATGAAGGTATTGTTTCTTCGTTATAACATATTAAAATAAAGGCATGATGGCTTAAACACAACTGAAAAGTTGAGAAAAGTTGAACGAAGCCCTGCTATTCAATTTTCTAAATATTATTGGCAAGGACTTCCTAATGGTTCTCTAGATCTGTAGTTTATTTATTTATTTTTATTTTTTTGCATTGCAATCACGACTCAAATGAGGTATCTTTATTTCTAATTTTTATTGGTCTTTTTTTTGTCAGGTAGGCAACAATGATTTGATAAAATGTGTAAAAACAGAGCAAGGCTGGATCTGTGCCAAATTTTTAGGTATGACATCTCTGTTCTTCGCTATGTGTTTTGCTTTCTGAAACAAATTGAAAGGAAGTTAGTGTAAAGTGTATTGATTATTGTTTACATCATGAAAAGTATTATTGGTAGAATTGTTATGGACCTTATGGTTTAGAGTTATGAATATACGATTATTTGTTAAAAATTTTAGGTTTTGCGTATCACCAGTTGGAAGATTTCCTTCTTATTGAGTCCTTAAAATATGTGTGCGCGTTATTGTGTTATCTTAGTGTGCAAAGAGTCATTATCTAAAATAAACATTTGCTAAACAATCATCAATGTTGATTTGCTTACCTTTGAATACGTGTGTTAAACATTCATCAATAATGATGTAACAATTGCAAACTAAATTAATTTTTTTGCAGAATCAGATAACTAAGCAAGAAAATAAAATAAAGCAAGCCATAACAAATGCGAAGCTATACAGATGAAAAATGAGGTAAAGATGCCAACTTAATTAAATATATATGTTCAACAAAGAATTGTGAGTCTATTGCAGCATAAATTTCCAGGTGTTCAACAAAGAATTATGAGTCTAATGTAGCATAAATTTCCAGGTGAAAGCACCTTTTTTCTCAAGCGAGTCCGGTAAAAAATAATACGTTTTATACTTATTTTGTCTACGTTCGTAAACTGTATTTGAAAGCAAGTAGGGTCAAATATAATACGTTTTCATTCGATGGCAATGTAATTTTTTCAAGTAAATAGTCGGGTCAAATATACATTATAAATACGAGTTACTTTAACTTTCGACGCCGCTGCAACGCGCGGCGGGTCAAAATCCTAGTTAAAATTAAAACTGAATTAATAGTAACATTAGTAAGATCGAGCAAATGGTACCGGGTACCGATACCGGTATCAAATTAACCAAATCGGGTGTATTTTCAGTACCGGTTTGGCACCGGCTTTTACCCTCAAATACCGTTTCCGTACCAGTGCCGACCGGTACCGAACCGTACCGTACCAGGTATATTCGGTACCTGTACCTACTTTTGGGGATTTCGGTAACGGTATTTTCGGTATCGGTTTGGCACCAGTTTTTACCCTCAAATACCATTTTCGTACCAGTACCGACCGGTACCGAATCGTACCGTACCAGGTATATTCGATACCTGTACCCACTTTTGGGGATTTCGGTAACGGTATTTTCGGTACCGGTTGGTACCGAGCTCATCAAATCCTGTAGCAACGTAGCAATGCAAGTAATTGCACCGTTTTGATTACTTTTCATACACACAGTAAGTAAACTGTATTTCATTATAATGAGGTTTTATATACACAACTTATTTTGCTTTCTTTTTTTTGTCTTTTTCTGTAATGAATGAATTGTAGCATGTAAAATTAACTTGGATATTTAGATTATTGATAAGCAAATCATATCAAATCCTGTAATCAAACCGGTATCGTATCGGTACCAAATTTGCTATACCAAATCATTTACGGTACCAATTTGGTACTTACCTTTTGGCGTTTTTAGAATCGTTACTTTCGGTTCTACATCGGTCTAGCACCATACCTGTATTTATTGATTTTTACCTTCAAATACCATACCGTATTGTACCGAATATTTTCGGTGCCGGTGCCTAATTTCGAGATTTTCCGGATCGGTACTTTCGGTGCCGTTACCGGTACCAAGCTCATCCATATTTCAACATGTTAGTACCGTAATAACTGAACTGAAAACAACCGAATTTTCAACGTGTAGGATGTGTGGGTCCTATTATTATATATTAGGTTATTTAAAATCGCTTTTTTAGGACGGAGTGACTATCCTTACCACGACATTTTTATTCATGTTTTGATATTCGGTATCTGTTTGTCGTTGCTGACACACGTTTTGCAGTCATTGGGTCCCCGTCGCAACGCACGGGCGGAACATCAACTAGTTATAAATAAATAACAGATGAAGGGTTAATCATACCCGACTTAGTGGTCTCGTAGGCCAATCCCTTTACAGTGGTAAATCCAGTCCATCACATTATCCAGCCCATTTGCTTATAGAAGCCCAAGTGCATCTGTCTAGCCCACTAAATATTAGGTTTATGCACCTGAAAAAAAAACTTTTCATCAAAATAAAGAAGTATAGTTTAAATAAAAATCTAAAAAATAAAAGTAACGGTTTTTAAAAAGATTGATATCTTTAGTTTTTAGAAAACCATAGAAGCACGCGACACAATAAACACAAGTTCAAAATAATTAGAACATATTAACACACTTAGACCATAAACTTTACCATTAGATTCACTCTTATGTTTATGTTTATGATTATTATTATTACATTTTTTATATTATTATCATAAAACACTAACTATCATATTTATATAATATCAATTTGTAACATTTGTAGGCATCAAGGATTGTACTATATGTTTAGTAAATTGGGTTCTTTTATCTTTAATTCCTTTTACTTTCAACCATAAATCACTTTTCAGCACATACCAATTAACATTTGTAGGAATAAGGGGTTGTACTCCAATTTGTAGGCGTAAAGTATGTTTGGTTCAACGATTCTTTCTAATTTTTGCGACTTAACACGACGCAACGTGCGTGTGTTATGTCGTCTATTTTTTCCCGTTTGACAAGTTCTTCATAACGTGCGGGTCCAAGATGGACTTAGTTATTATTATTTTCTATATTTACGTTTTGGTCTAAGTGCTTCGTATTGACACGTCACAAATTTCAGTGTTGGTAGTCGCTCACGGTGGTGTGACATTATACTATTTGACACCGTTTTACGCCACCGTCGCAACGCAAGGGTGCTAAATAATAGTTATTATTACTTTATATGTTATATACTCTATAGAATGCTTATGTTGTTAAAAATGAAAATTTATTTTATATATATATAGGGCATGGATATGGTAAAAAGTGTCTAAAATGTGAGAAGGGTAAGAAGTGTTTTAAACCATTGGATATTTGATCTAATGGTTGAGATCAATAGGGTATAAAATGTAAATTGTGTTTTAATTAGAAGGACCTTATGTAAAATTGAAGGGCAATAGTGTCTTTTCCAATGTTTCAAATATGGTAACCGCCATCAATCTCCTAAAAACTAGCTATTCAAATTTAATTGCTAAATTATCTCGATCCTAAATTCTAAAAATAGAAAAATGTGTAACTGCTGCAAAGAAACGTATAACACTATACATCCATCATATAACACTATACATCTATCATATAACACTATATAACAATATATAACACTATACATCCATCATAGGCATGCTACCAGAAAAATATAACACTATATAACACTATGCATCCATCATATAACACTATATAACCAAAGGACACTATATAACACCATGTAACACTATTATAACACCATATAACAGCAAGTAACACTATATAAAAAATATATAACACTATGCAGTTCTGAATGGTTGTTGCACTACAGAATTATATAACACTACACACATTCGTAGATTAATTCCTAAAATCGAATTCCTATAATAAAGGGTGGAAGTTATTTTGGGCAGTTATCTTTAAATCATTTAATTGAAAGAAAATAGAAAATTACTAATTCACCCTTTTGAATTAATTTAGATATAGGACACTTGTCATTACCACATTATTTCTTACCCTTCTTACACTTTGGGCACTTTTTACAGGATCCTTTACCTATATATATATATATATATATATATATATATATATATATATATATAGAAACGGGATCAGGAGAAAACGCCCAAAAGTGTGAGAACGGTGAGAAGGCATCCTGGCCCAACACGTGGCGTGGGACATGATCAGGGTCCGAGGGGTTTTTTTTGTCTTTTCAATCTTCTTTTATTTTCCCAATGCGCTATAACATTTTCTAGCGTCTCAGATTTTTTTGGCGTTAATTGTATTTATTAAACTTTTTTGGCGTTGAATTAATTGTTTTTGTGTCACATAGATAATTTTTTGGTGTTATAGCGTTTTCTGGTCAATTTTTTTGGCGTTTTTGTGGCGTTTTGTATAATAAATCACTACGAGTTATTAATATTTTCATAAGATAACAATAAGACCAAATGTTTTTTTTGGCGTTTAATACATTTGACAAGGTGCTTTGCCAGCACACGTTCTCACATTTTTCATACTACTAGCGTTTTGGTGTTTGTACTTTTTGGCGTTTTATATAATAATGTATTTTATTTGTAGAGAATTAGATAACAAAACAACAGATAACTTGAAAACAAAACAATATAAAATGAAAAAGAAAAAAAATTAAAAATGGTAATGATGTGCTGAATTATGGTCTATTAAATAACTAACCTAATCTAGACACCCTAGTTTTAAATTTTATAAACTAAGATTCTCTCTCCTCCAATTCTCCATCGTTTTTAAATCGTTAATAACTTTTTCATACGACAATATTTTTTTATAAAAATTACACCATAAAAACAAGCGTTTTTTATCTTTAAAACGAGCACACTATTGCTATACTTTTGAAAAAAAAAATTCGAAAACCTAGATGCGTAAAACGCAATGGATAGAACAACACACTATAACCCAGGTTCTAAAACACAATAGGTTTTAACATGGTCATGTTTATGTTTTAACATGGTCATGTCTTTGTTCCAACATGATCATGCTTCCCTTTTAACATGATCATTTTCTTTGATGTTATTTTACACTCCAGTTCTAAAACGCAATGAAACCCAAAATCAATATTTTGCACTACATATTCTACAAAGCAATGAAGTTTTAACATGGTCATGTTCATGTTTTAACATGGTCATGCTTTTTTGTTCCAACATGACCATGCTTTTATTTTGGCATGATCATGTTCTTTACACCCCAGATTGTAAAACGCAATGAAACCAAAAATCAATATTTTGCACAATAAACTTTTAACATGACCATGTTTAAGTTTTAACATGGTCATGCTTTTGTTCCAACATGACCATGCTTCTATTTTAGCATGATCATGTTATTTGCTTGTAAAACGCAATGAAACCAAAAATCAATATTTTGCACTGTAGTTCTAAAAAGCAATGAAGTTTTAACATGACCATGTTTATGTTTTAACATGGTCATGCTTTTGTTCCAACATGACCATGCTTCTGTTTTGGCATGATCATGTTCTTTGCACCTCAGGTTGTAAAACGCAATGAAAACAAAAATCAATATTTTGCACTGTAGGTTCTAAAAAGCAATGGAGTTTTAACATGGCCATGTTTATGCTTTAACATGGCCATGCTTTTGTTCCAACATGACCATGCTTCTATTTTAGCATGATCATGTTATTTGCTTGTAAAACGCAATAAAACTAAAAATCAATATCAATGAAGTTTTAACATGGCCATGCTTTTGTTCCAACATGACCATGTTTCTACATGTTCTTTACACTCCAAGTTGTAAGACGCAATGAAACCAAAATTAATATTTTGTACTACAGGTTCTAAAAAGCAATGGAGTTTTAACATAGGTTCTAAAAAGCAATGTAGTTTTAACATGGGTATGCCTTAGTTCCAACATGATCATGCCTCTGTCCAAGCATCATCATGTTCTTTGCACTGCAGGTTGTAAAACGCAATGAGTTTTAACGTGGTCATACCTTTGTTCCAACATGATCATGCTTCTATTTTAGCATGGTCATGTCTCTATTTTAACATCCAGAAGAACAAAATGAAAAGAACTCTAACTAAAACATAATGATGTGAAAAACGCAATTGAGGTTTGATAACTAAAACGCAATGAAAATAAAATATAACATAACTTACAAAAGAACTCTGATTAACGACAGTGGACGGAAAAAGAACTCTGATACACCGTGGGGAAACTGGTGGCGGTGGAGCGGTGGCGGTGGATGGTGGAATGATGGTGTCAGATCTGAAAAACCCAACAGGTGGTTGAAGGTGGTGGTTTCAGATCTAGTTTCCGGCAAGATGGTGGCGATCGTAGGTCGTAGTGGTGGTGGTGGTGGTGGTGGTGGTGGAGGTGGTGGTGGTGGTGGTTGTGATGTGGTAGTTTATAGTTTTGAAAATGGTGGATTTGAGTATACGGGTAAGAGAAATGAATTGCAGATGCTGGGTTTTTTTTAAGATGGTAAGTTTTGACCAAAATACCCCTCCTTATGTTTTTCATCTTTGCCACATGTCATCCTCTTATTGCTTCCTATCCTTCCTAGCGAAATTAATTTTCCTATTTGATCTTTTCCCTAATAATGAATCAATCAATATAACATTTATCAATTTGGTATAATTTCTTTTGACATAAAATACACCGTTCTCTTTTCCACTTAAAATCACCAACTTTCAAATATGAACTACATACAAGTAGAATTTAATGCAAACAAATCTAAAGTTACTCAAAAGTATAGGAATAATTATATAGAAATATGTATATTTTAGAGCACATCAGTAATCTAATTTCTCTTCCGAATCTTCACTCTCATCAGCTCCTTGAAATTATATGTGTACTACATGTTAGTAAAATAACCACCGATCTGAAACAACTGATCAACCACTGATCAGTAAACAACTGATCAGAACTAATCAATCACTGATCAGTAAACACTGGTCAACCAACCCGTAAGCACTGGTCAACCACTGTTTGAAACCACTGACTCGTAAGCACCGGTCAACCACTGTTTGAAACCACTGACTCGTAAGCACTGGTCAACCACTGTTTGAAACCACTGACCAGAACAGCAAATGAATCAGAAGTAGAAAAGAAGATGTAAAACAGTAAACGAATGAAACCGGGCTTGTGTTTAACACAATTCCCTTAAACAGATTCGTCGTCTGTTCCCAGGGTACGCCGGTTCGAAGCAGCACCGCGCACTGCCGGACTTGAGCACTTGCCTGAAAAGAACAAAGAACTGTGTTGCAGAAAACTGAGACAAAGAGAGAAGAGAAGCTGGTAATTGGTATGTAAAACTGGTTATCTGCATTGGGTTTTATAGGCACAGATCATAACTGATGCTGGCCTCATCATTGTAGAGAATTAACTCATCGGTTTCGAAACTGATGACAATCATAACTGAAACCAATGTTAATTCTCATCAATACTGAATATTACTTCAGTTACAAAAAATCAACCCGTTACAGAATGGTTGCAAAAACTGCCACACGCGGGCCCTGGGTTTTCGGAACTGCATTCGTGTCCGCATGACGTGCGGGCGCACACGAGTTCAACTAAATTCCGGTTCCAATTTTTGCACCCCCGTTGTGCGCTCGCGCGTAGGACTTATGGTAAAACATGTCTTAAAGTTATATTAGCTAGGCAAATATATTACCTTATAAATAACCTTCCACTTTGTCCCCACACCGATGTGGGACAAGTGTTTTACCATTTGGGACATCCATTCAATCACACCCAATTTTCCAACAATCCCCCACATGAATGGAGGTCGATCTCAGAAACAACATAATTCCTTATTACATTTCAGCAGTTGAGTTTTGCATACGATAGGTAGGTGTTACCCTTTGAACCTTCGTTCATGAAATGCACTTAGCCCACTAGCTCTGAGTAGAACTTGATGTCTTTGAACTCGTCTGCCGTTTGTGTAGACGACAATGCACTTCACAAGAGAATCTCCCTGACAAAGTCAAGTCCTCATAGTTATGTTCGTTATGGTCATGAACATGATGCATGGTTCCGTGAGAGCCATTAGGTATTGTGCCCCAACAATACCCTTCGAAGCGACCCCACTTCTCTCTCACATAGGTGATTCACTATGTATGGTTACCTTAGTCGAATCATTAAAAGCCATAGGCTTAGCCTCACACTTGTCACTTTTAGGAATGGACTAGGAAGTTTGTTAATCTTTATAATAAACTACCTTATTAAATGTGTAGGGTTATCCCCCCACAGTGACCTTGCTTATTCATACAATTAGGTTTTCCTATTGAACTCAATTCTTGGGATCTCCAGTCTATTGAGTTAGGTTTCCATCATATGAACTTCATTTTTCAAGGGCTTCAGTCCCATTCCCACGGACGACTTCTGTACTAACTCTCTACTTAGGCCTTTTGTCAGCGGATCCGCAATATTATCCTTTGACCTCACGTAGTCAACAGTGATAATTCCTGTAGAGATTAGTTGTCGTATCGTATTATGTCTACGTCTGATATGTCTGTTCCTACCATTATACATTGTGCTACGAGCTCTGCCAAGTGCCGATTGGCTATCACAATGTATACCAATGGCCGTTGCCGGCTTAGGCCATCTTAGTATATCCTCAACAAATTGACGTAGTCATTCTGCCTCTTCACCTGCTTTATCTAAAGTGATGAACTCAGATTCCATCGTGGATCTAGCAATAACCGTTTGTTTTGATGATTTCCACGATATCGCTGCACCTCCAAGTGTGAATACATACCCACTTGTTGCTCTAGAATCATTCGTGTCAGATATCCAATTTGCATCGCAGTGTCCTTCTATAACTGCTGGATATCTGTTATAATGCAACCCGTATTCCCGAGTGTATCTTAAGTAGCGAATCAACCGAGTGATACAATTCCAATGCATTGAACTTGGGTTGCTTGTGTATCTACTTAGCTTGCTCACAGCAAATGCTATGTCTAGCCTAGTACAACTCATAAGATACATCAAGCTACCAATAATTCTTGAGTATTCCAATTGGTTTACGGGTTCACCTCTATTCTTGGCTAGATGTTGACTTGTGTCAAGTGGAGTTCTAGCTTCATTAGAGTCATTTGCATTGAACTTCTCAAGAATTTTGTCCACGTAGTGGGATTGACTTAAAACGAGTCCATTTTGGGTTCGTGTGATTTTGACCCCCAAAATCACATCCGCAAGACCCATGTCTTTCATGTCAAATCTTGCTTTTAGCATGTTCTTTGTAGATTTTATGATTTTGTCATCGCTTCCAACAATGAGCATATCATCTACATATAGACACAAAATGACATATCCATCAGATGTGTCCTTCACATACACACACTTGTCACATTCATTGATTTTGAACCCAGCATCAAGCATGACATAATCAAACTTTTGATGCCATTGTTTTAGAGCTTGTTTCAATCCATACAGGGATTTCACAAGTTTACACACTTTCTTTTCTTGCCCAATAGCTTTGAAGCCTTCGGGTTGCTCCATGTAGATTTCTTCCTCTAGAATTCCATTCAAGAAAGCTGTTTTCACATCCATTTGGTGAACTTCCAAATTTCTAATGGCGGCAATGGCAAGCACCAACCTGATGGATGTTATTCGTGTAACTGGCGAATATGTATCAAAGTAATCTAAACCTTCTCGTTGTTTATATCCTTTGATCACCAACCTTGCTTTGTACTTATCGATGGTTCCATCTGGTTTCATCTTCTTCTTGAAGATCCATCGATATCCTAGTGGTTTACATCCGTGAGGAAGATCCACTAGTTCCCAAGTATGGTTTTGTAAGATAGAGTCTATCTCACTTTTGATTGCCTCCCTCCACTGAGGTCCTTCTGAGGAATGCACCGCTTGTTGGTACGTTTGAGGTTCATCTTCTACCAAATAGGTAAGAAACTCAGGACCAAAGGATTTTTCAGTCCTTTGTCGTTTACTCTTCCTGATTTCAACATCCTCGGTCTTAGATTGTTCTCGAGGTTCATCGTTTTCAACTTCACCCTCGGGAACAATTTCCTCAACCGGTCTAGAAGAACTCGGTTCACTTCTATCTAAGCATGGGAACACATGTTCAAACCATGTTGCATCCTTAGATTCGATTAAGGTGCCTTTGCATATTCCAGGGTTCTTGGAATCATGCACAATAAAACGATAAGGACCATAAGGACGAGTGTATCCTCTAAATACACAATCCACCGTTTTGGGACCTATTAGTAGCCGCTTAGGTGGTGTGACCACCACCTTAGCTAGACACCCCCACACTTTCAAGGATTTATATGGTGCTTTCTTTCCCATCCATAATTCGTAAGGCGTTACATTCTTTTTCTTATTGGGTATCATGTTCAACACATAATTCGCCGATAAGATTGCTTCCCCCCACATGTTTTGGTTTACACCAGAACTTATCATCATGGCATTCATCATTTCTTTCAAGGTGCGATTTTTCCGTTCCGCTATGCCATTTGATTGAGGGGAGTAAGGAGCCGTGAGTTCGTGGATGATTCCACTTTTTGCACATACGTCAATAAAAGGTGAAACATATTCACCTCCTCGGTCGCTCCTTACGATTTTGATTTTCCGATTTAGTTGATTCTCAACTTCGGCTTTGAACAAGATGAACTTGTCAACAGCCTCGTCCTTACTCTTAAGTAAGTACACATAGCAATACCTTGTACTATCATCAATGAACGTGATGAAGTACTTGTTCCCACCACGAGTAGGGATTGCTTTAAGATCACACACATCAGTGTGGATCATCTCGAGGGGTTCGGTAATTCGTTCAACCTTTTTGAATGACGATTTTGTTTGTTTTGCTTCTACGCAAGTTTCACATTTATTAATTGAGTCGATATCGAATGTTGGTATGCAATCAAGTTTGATTAAACGACGAATGGAATTATAATTTACGTGACCTAGTCTACCATGCCAAAGATTAGAAGACTCAATCAAGTAAGTAGAACTAGTAGCGTTTTCTTTCATTGCATTCACGACAATTACATTGAGTTTGAACATTCCATTTAGGGTATAGCCCTTACCAACATACATACCATTTTTGGTCAACACGACCTTATCCGACTCAATCACCATTTTGAACCCAAACTTGTTCAATTGCCACCCCGACACAAGGTTCTTACGAATTTCTGGAACATACAACACATTTGACAAAGTGAGTTCCTTTCCAGAAGTCATTTTCAAAACCACATTCCCCTCGCCTTTGATTTCGGCCGTGGCGGAATTTCCCATAAAAACCTTTTCACCATTAGTCACCTCCTTGAAGGTGCTAAACAAGTTCTTGTCAAAATACACATGACGGGTAGCCCCCGTATCAATCCACCAATCGTTGTGGTTTTGCCCAACCAAGTTAACTTCCGTGACCAAAATCGAGAGGTCCGTGACCATAGCAATGAGGTTATCAACCTCATGAACCATGTTAACTTGTCGAGCATTTTCCTTCTTTGGAAGCTTGCATTCGTTAGCCTTATGGCCTTGTTTTTGACAATTATAGCAAGTTCCTTGGAACTTCTTTTTCCCAACTCCTCCCTTAGGACCAAGGTTGGAGTGTTTCCCATGAGCTTTCTTTCCACCTTTTCCACCATTCTTGTTTCCCTTCGAAGATTGGCCATGCTCAACAATATTAGCCTTTGCCGTTTCAGGATTATCAATCCTTTTCAAAGCAACTTTATTATCTTCTTCAATGCGAAGGTGAACCACAAGATCTTCAATGGTCATTTCCTTCCGCTTATGCTTGAGATAGTTCTTGAAATCAACCCAGCTTGGTGGTAGCTTTTCAATCATAGCCGCAACTTGGAATGTCTCGCTGAGCACCATTCCTTCCGCATGAATATCATGAAGAATAACTTGAAGTTCTTGAACTTGGCTAATGACAGTTTTAGAGTCTATCATTTTGAAGTCCAAGAATTTAGCCACCACGAATTTCTTAGTGCCCGCATCTTCTGTTTTATATTTGCGGTCCAGAGACTCCCACAACTCTTTGGCAGTCTTGGCTTTACAATACACGTTGTAAAACGTATCAACCATACCATTCAAGATATAGTTGCGGCACAAGAAATCCGAATGATTCCAAGCATGAACCGCGCTCACTGATTGAGCATTCATATCCCCTTCATCTACATGGGGAACGGTTTCAGTCAAGAACCGTGCTAGGTTCAGAGTGGTCAGATAAAAGAACATCTTTTGTTGCCACTGTTTGAAATTCAGACTGTTGAATTTCTCAGGTTTCTCAGCATGTGAGACTGCGTTGGGCAGTGGCGCAACCAGACCGGTTGTGACAGCAACAACAGAAGTCATCACAGCAGTCATGACTGCAGAAACGGAGGTAGACATGGGCTGGGACGTCATTCTGAAAAGAACAATATGCAGAAACAATTAGTAAAACGGGTCTGTTTAAGTTTGTTAGTAAAATAACCACTGATCTGAAACAACTGATCAACCACTGATCAGTAAACAACTGATCAGAACTAATCAATCACTGATCAGTAAACACTGGTCAACCACTGACCCGTAAGCACTGGTCAACCACTGTTTGAAACCACTGACTCGTAAGCACTGGTCAACCACTGTTTGAAACCACTGACTCGTAAGCACTGGTCAACCACTGTTTGAAACCACTGACCAGAACAGCAAATGAATCAGAAGTAGAAAAGAAGATGTAAAACAGTAAACGAATGAAACCGGGCTTGTGTTTAACACAATTCCCTTAAACAGATTTGTCGTCTGTTCCCAGGGTACGCCGGTTCGAAGCAGCACCGCGCACTGCCGGACTTGAGCACTTGCCTGAAAAGAACAAAGAACTGTGTTGCAGAAAACTAAGACAAAGAGAGAAGAGAAGCTGGTAATTGGTATGTAAAACTGGTTATCTGCATTGGGTTTTATAGGCACAGATCATAACTGATGCTGGCCTCATCATTGTAGAGAATTAACTCATCGGTTTCGAAACTGATGACAATCATAACTGAAACCAATGTTAATTCTCATCAATACTGAATATTACTTCAGTTACAAAAAATCAACCCGTTACAGAATGGTTGCAAAAACTGCCACACGCGGACACTGGGTTTTCGGAACTGCATTCGTGTCCGCAGGACGTGCGGGCGCACACGAGTTCAACTAAATTCCGGTTCCAATTTTTGCACCCCCCTCTGCGCGCTCGCGCGTAGGACTTACCGTAAAACATGTCTTGAAGTTATATTAGCTAGGCAAATATATTACCTTATAAATAACCTTCCACTTTGTCCCCACACCGATGTGGGACAAGTGTTTTACCATTTGGGACATCCATTCAATCACACCCAATTTTCCAACACTACACATGTGCATTACATACTTAAAATTAGTTTTTCGAGTCTAGTTTAACTTTTAGGGTTAGTTTTTTTGGAGGTTTAGGATTAAGATTAGGTTTTTGGGTGTGTGGGGAGGGGGGTTTAGGTTTTTTCGGGTTTATGTTTAGGGTTTAGTTTTAGGTTTTCGGGAGGGGGTGGGGGTTAGGCTTTTGGTGGGAGGGTGAATTTAGGTTTTTTTTTTTGGGTGGGGGAGGGGGGTGTGGGGTTTAGGGTTTTGGCGGGTGTCGGTGTGGGGTGAGTTAAGTGGTTTAGGCTTTCCGTATTAGTGCACATGTGCAGTACAAATTTTTTTTTTTTTTTTTGAAAATTTTTTCCATACATAAAAAAAAGCGATTTTTATATAAAAAATTGTAAAAAAAAAATTTGTATGTTTTTAGGCTTTTTAGTTAGTTTTTTGGTTTTATCATTTAAACTAGTTTTCTCATGATTCATCCCCTGCTGTAAAAAAAGTATGTTTTGTAAGAAATGTTGGAATGAATCTACACCATTTGATCTATAATCTAATGGTTGAGATTATAATAGCAAAACTGTAAATAGTGTTAACCATTAAAATAATTATTTTTTATATTAAGGGTATAAAGGTAAATTTAACATTTTTAAATTAAAAAAAACATATGCAATGCACATGCAAGTTCCCCCCGTCTTTTTAAACGTCAATAACTTTTTATACGTAACCTTTTTTTTTTTTTTAAATTACACAATAATAACGAGTGTTTTTTATTTTTAATATGAGCACCATATTGCTATACTTATATAGAGAAAAAAAATTATATATCGATCTAATGTTTTAGTTCATGGTGTTTTGTCTATGTATAGTGATTCAAGACGTGTTTTACAGTAAAACACCATGAACGTATATAAAACACCATAACATTGCAAATACCATTGAATTCAGCAAACTATTTAGAGTAAAACACCATGAACTTATATAAGACACCATAACATTGCAAATACCATTGAATTCAGCAAATTTCCATTTTCTTATACAGAAACACCATAAAACTAAAATAAAACACCATAGAAAACAAGACACCATACAAGTATACAAAGACATCATTCCATTAGCAATAAAAAATAGCATTATATTCAACGAGCTAACTTTTTCTTTTATAAGACACCATAAGCGGTTTTGAATTACTAAAATAAAACAAATAGAAAACAAGATTAAAAGATTGAATGTAAATGGTATTTTAAGGTTATGGTGTCTTATATACATTCATGGTGTTTTACTGTAAAACGCAACGCCTTGAATAACTATACAATTAAAACAACATAGATAAAAACATCATGGACTAAAACATCTGATCGAAACTTAATTTTTTTTTCTCTATATAAGTATAGCAATATGGTATTCATCTTAAAGATAAAAAAAACACTCGTTATTATGGTGTAATTTTTTTAAAAGGTTACGTGTAAAAAGTTATTGACGTTTAAAAAAGACGGGGGGAACTTGTATGTGCATTGCATGTGAATTTTTGAATTTTATCTTTAATTAGGTTTATTTATTAAATTACTTTATTACATTTATCCTAATAAATTAAATAATGACATGTGTCCTCATCATATTCTTTCTTATCCTTCTCACAATTTTTTTTTCAGATCCTAAACACACATATATATTTATATGTCTAGCCCAGGAACAAAAAAACAACAATTAACAACAATTAACTATCTAATGTATTTTATCCTAAAATTTAGGAAGTGGGGTAAAAAAATAATTTCTTTATATATTAGTCGAAAACGTTTCTAAATTTTTTAATTGGAAAACCTATTTTTTAACACCTAAAAAATAAAAATAAAAAAGCACATCTTTCATATCACCCATTATCCCTTTTTATTGTGGACGAAATAAAAAAAAAAACACTTTAATATGAATAACCAACCTTTTGTAAAAATTTTCACCAAAATTAAAGGGATATATGTATTATATAACTTATATAGAGTAAAATAATAATTTTTTGAAAATATACATTAATTTCTATTTATAAAAACAAAAAGGGATGTGTCATAAAATATATATAGTAAAAAATCATAATTTTAGCAAAATACTATTATTTAGAGAAGTTATCATCATCTTCCCCACGTTTCAGATTAAAAAAAAACTACTACTATGTAAGATCCTAAACCATTTTAAACAAAAAGTACGCAGCGGAAATACGAACCATAAAATTTTCTTCTTTATAGACATTTTAACATACTAGAAACATTTAGGATAATCTTTTTTTTACAAAAATTGCGTTCATCATTCTTACTTAAAAGATAAAGCATAATCTACATTTATAAACTATACGACCTCACTCCCGTACAATCCACGTTCATTAACTCGATCTTCAACCGCTTAGACTCCATAATGATGATAATTTCGTGCAACCTCCAATCACCACATACATCCGAATCATTAATATTTGGTGACGTCATACATGATATAAACATACGTAATTAAGTGGCCACGCCACATTCTTTCTACTTATGTTAATCCTATCGATTATCTTTCCGAGTACAATCTTGCATGCCAATGACAAATCTTCAAAAGGTCAACAATAGTATACCTGCACTTTCATTTCATTCTCAAGGCACATGATTAGTAACACTAATACTCAAATGTATTGAAACCATGTATACATATATACAAGCCCTATTCTTTCGTGTACATTAAATCCCACTTCATACAAACATACATACATACATATACACATACACACATACACACATGCATACCTCCATATCCAAGCTCTTACATACCACTTACATTCCTATATAATTATACTAACAAATCTTAGTCACAAACATCCATATATAATAGTCTCAAACATACAAACCTATGTGCATGCTCATTTCTATTCATGCTTACCTATGGATTCCATTACTAACATGTAAGTAAATCCATACACATACATGCTTACAGACTAATTCCGTTCCCACACATACTTACATTCATGCTCCCTTCTTAATCGCACTTCATAAACACCCTTTAACGAGTTTAGGGTACATTTCGGGAGCTTGAAAATGAGTTTAATAGTCACCCTTAGCTGACAAAACTATTTGGTAAGGTTGGGGTACATTATAGAAGTTTAACGGGGCTTAGGAATGGGTCTACGGGGTCCAGAATCGAAAAAAACGAAGAAACGGGGTACTGGTGTCAGCTGGCGCGTAGACAGCAAGTTAGGGCGCCGACCAACTGCTGCCCAGTGTCGGGGATGCTGCTACCAGCGTCGGGGACGCTGCCCCTACAGCACCGACGCCGAATTTCATTATTTTCGACGTTTCGACCCCCGTTCGCGCATCCCGAACTTCCCAAATTGTAAAATAACATTATTCCAAGCCCCCAAATCATTTTAACACTTAACCCCAAGTTCCCACAACCAAATCCTATACTTTTATCTTACTTTCTTGATTTTGACCCGTTTGAACTTAACAAGACTTTTCATTCATAACTTATTCACATATTACCTAATACGACTTTACTTACTTTTGTTCTATCATTTCTTACCCATCCTTCCATGGTTCCCATCCTTCTTGCAATCAAAACTCACTATATATAAATAAATTTAGTTCGGGAATCACTTACCTTATATGTCTGTATTTGCATCCGCTTCCTTGTCACCTTTTGACCTGTTTGCCTTCCTTGCTTGAGTCTAACTCCACATGATCCTTATGCTTTCATGTCATCACAATCACATTTTCATTAGCATACATGATTGTACATATTAACGATAACATCAAATGCATAACTCACATTTGGCTCTTTCTTAGCAAATTATAACAAGCATAAGGCATATACCCAAAATCACGTATTTTCAATTTCATATATTCATTATGTCATCACATATGACACATATTGATATAACATGTACCCTATGACTTTTTATAATCTTACAATTGTGACAACAAGTCTAGGATGCTTCTTATGCACAATTGACTTTTCAGAAGTCAACAATTTAACATATAACTTACGACTTAACCTCATATACCCGTGTCATTATATTAGGCCATACAAACATCACTATACACATTTCACAATCATTATGTAATATGCTTACAACCACACGATTACCTAACTATATACACATTCACATACACATACTTTCACATGTTAATGCTTTCATTATCTCACATTTGACAACCACATACAAGGTTAGTCTATTTAAACGAAGTCATAACATCATTACTAGCAGGTTCATATGTTATGTATTTAGCGTACATCAAATCCTAAATTACCAATAAGCAATTGGTCCAATACATGATGTGCCTCCTCACCGTTCAAGCATAAAGTACAAGTTCCTAATGCACATTTCCACCCAAATCTTACCATCAACAACACCTTCTCATGAATTCCTTCTACAATGCATCTCTTATGTTCAACTATCATCAATTATATTATTATCATACTAAACACATATTCATCCATTAATTAGCATGTAATTTCGCATACTAACCTACACTAGGCATTTCATCAAACACTTGATGTGCTTATACTGTTTAATGCACAATGTACAACTAATTCATGCTCTTATTCCTATTTCCTACATTCATTCATCATCATCACTAAGACTCACATAAATTTCATACAATCCTTCAATCTAACCAACAATTATGCATCACACACTAACTAATTCATCATAGTTACACAAGGATTGGACATAGGTAACATACCCATGTCGCCATCTTCATCATCCCCAAGTGGGTTTCACCTCCAAACATCGAATTAATCAAAATCATGTATAACACATATTCTATATAGTGATCCTAACACATAATCATGCTTAATTTCATACTAATTTCGTGGATGAAACATAAACCCACTTCATTCAAGATCACCAAATTACAAATTTCAACATACCTTATGTAGAGAACTCTTAGATGATTAAGAATTTCATCACATGCATAAGAATCTAGTCCTATTTCATCCTCAATTTGCTAAATTTCTACTTGTAGTTGAAGAGGTGGGTTTTGTTTTTCTTTCCTGCCTGAACTCGACACACACACATGCCCACCATCTACTACAAGTTCGTGTTTTATTATTTTCATAGCCATATTTCACTTTCAGCCCTCATGTTTTCATAACATGTCATTTACATATCTAACCATTAACCAAGTTACTTTCCTCTTAATTAGTTTTATTCATTTAAAAAATTAGACTTACTAGAAAAATTAACCGACTACTATTATTGTAATAGTCTAAAATTACCATCTACCCTTACGACATCGTACATATAGTTTATACTAAAAACATATGAAATTTGGGGCGTTACAAGTCTACCCCCCTTAAAGGAGGTTTCATCCCCGAAACCTTTCTCATTTCTACTAGACCAATTCAAGTCTTACCATTAATTCAAATCATTCAAGAAGTTTTCTACAATCGCGAAAACATTTGTGACTCCTTAAAGAGGTAGTATTCATGCATAACCATTTGTATATGTTTTGTTCTTGCCTTCTTAATCGAGCGTTGGACTTTCATACATTTACCAATCATAGTGGATCAATTAATCTTCATTTCACTCATGTGCCATACATGATATTTCGTGCTAACGTAGGCACATGAGTACCTATTGTGTCACACCCCCAAAATCCACACGCGGAGTATCACCGCTTGGAGGCGTGACTGACCAGGATCAAGCCACCAATCATATTGAACATAGTAAGTATTAAATGTAAAGCAATCAAACCAATATGAAAGGTGTTCAAAACATATGTATAAATTCAATGTTTAGCGGAAGCATAAATAAACCCATGTTACTGTGCAGATTACTGTTCGGCGAAACACACATTATGGCGAAACACACTTCCGGCGAATCACAATATTGGCGAAACACATTATTGACGAAACACCTTCAGTTTCGTCGTGGCCTTGTTCGGCGAAACAGGATTCTGATTCGTCGACGACTCATGGCGAAACACATTCTGTTTCGCCGAGATTCCTGTTTCGTCGAATGTCGGATTCGTAGACACAGTTACAGCAGTTACGAAAATACACAGAAACCCTAATCATGTTAGCAGCCGACATCAATAACATCGATCATGCAGAAATCATTCAACACAGAATCATTGTAACATCATCATAACATAATCATCGGACCACTTTAGCGTCTAGCATGAACCCTAGCTTACATATACAACATATCGATTACAACATCACATCATCAACCCTATCAAGATGCTAACTTGCATTCAGAATCATATCATAATAACAACATCCAGTACTGAGTATTCAATCATATTAAGTTTCGCATAAAACCATTTATATCCGACTACAATATTCATATCGAAATCCATATCATCATCATCATAACAAGAACCCTAATATCTAACATGTATCGATTGCAATTATACATCAACATAGCAGAATCACATGACACAGGAACACGTTCACGGATGAAAGATCAATCAAGACACATAGGTTTACTAACCGAGATGAGGGTTTGATCGCACAAAGGTTTCCGGTGGTTTCTAGTTCGCCGTCACAGTGAGAGAGCTCTAGGGTTTCGGTTGTGTTGATAGAAAGTGTAAAATGATGATGTTTTACGTAAAAATACGCAGAATAACGTTCTGGGCCCAAGCTGGGCTTCGGCAGATCTGGGCTCGGCGAAACAGCTTGTTTCGTCGAGTCGTATACGGCGAAACATATCCTGTTTCGTCGGGAATGGTTATGGCGAAACACACTTGTGTTTCGTCGGGTTCTATCTTATGTTAAGCAGTTTATGTTTCACGACATGTTATACAATCAAACACATAATCAAGCAAACACAATGCATTTATCATATCACAACTATTTAGTCAAAGTCAACGTGCATTTAATGCGAATAAAGAATGTCGGAAATTCGAGTTGTCACATTATCCCCAACTTGAAAGAAATTTCGTCCCGAAATTTAGCATGCAGTTACTGAGGAAAGCTAATGGTGTGACGTTGTTTACCTGAATTGTATCGCGGCTCCCCTGAGCATGTTTGCGAAGATTACTGGTTTTCTTGGGGTGTCACATTATCCCCCCGTTGATTTGGAATTTCGTCCCAAAATTCTGCATTGGTAGCTTCAGCCTCAGTAGTAGTTGCATTGGTTCCGAACAACTGGGGATATTTGAGTTCCATTTGATCTTCGCGCTCCCAGGTGAACTCTGGGCCGCGGCGGGAGTTCCAACGAACTCGTACAAGAGGGATTCTCGTGTTCTTGAGGACCTTAACATCCCGGTCCGTGATTTCAACAGGTTCCTCGACGAAGTGCAACCGCTCGTCGATAGTGAGTTCCTTCAAAGGAACTATGTGGGTCTCATCTGACGAACACTTCTTCAGATTCGATACGTGAAAGACGTTGTGAACTGCACTGAGTTCAGGTGGTAAGTTCAGTCTGTAGGCCACTTTGCCTATTTTCTCAATAACTTCGAAAGGTCCAACATATCGTGGATTTAGTTTGCCGCGTTTGCCAAAACGAACCACACCCTTCCAGGGTGAAACTTTAAGTAGCGCTCGATCCCCAACCTGGAATTCGAGTAGTTTTCTATCTAAATCAGCGTATGCTTTCTGACGGTCGCGAGCTGCCGCCATACGTTGTCGTATTTGTGCAATCTTTTCAGTAGTATCAACTACCATTTCTGGACCCGTGATTTGACTTTCCCCCACCTCTGCCCAACAGAGAGGTGACCGGCACTTACGGCCGTACAATGCCTCGAATGGTGCAGCTTTAATGCTTGTGTGGTAGCTGTTATTGTACGAAAATTCCACAAGTGGTAGATGTTTTTCCCAACCATTGCCAAAGTCTATGACGCACGCCCGAAGCATGTCTTCTAGAGTTTGAATAGTGCGCTCAGACTGCCCATCGGTCTGAGGATGATACGCCGTGCTCATGTCTAAACGAGAGCCAAACGATTTATGCATTGCTTGCCACAGTTCTGAAGTGAAACGTGCGTCACGATCAGAGATGATAGAGGTTGGCACTCCGTGCCTCGAGACCACTTCTTTTAAGTAAATGTCTGCCAAGGTAGAGAACTTGTCTGTTTCTTTGATGGCCAAGAAGTGAGCAGACTTTGTGAGTCGATCCACGATCACCCAAATAGTATCATTTCCGCGCTGAGATTTAGGTAGGCCAGTAACAAAATCCATGGAAATTTGCTCCCATTTCCATTGTGGTATCTCAGGTTGTTGTAGTGGTCCTGACGGTTTCTGATATTCTGCCTTGACTCTCGCACAAGTCAAGCATTTACTAACGTATGTGGCTATGTGGGCCTTCATGCTAGGCCACCAATATGTAGTTTTGATGTCGTGGTACATTTTATCCGAACCAGGATGTACCGAGTAGCGAGACTTGTGAGCTTCATCCATTACTAGCTCGCGTAAGTTGCCGTACAGTGGAACCCAAATGCGTCCTGTTACGTAATAAGCGCCGTCTGCCCTTTGTTCTAATCGTTGCCTTGAGCCGCGTAGGGCTTCAGCCCTGACGTTGTCTGGTTTCAATGCTTCTATCTGAGCATCTCGTATCTGGGAAGGAAGGCTAGACTGTATGGTGAGTTGTAAAGCTCGCACGCGCTTAGGCGCGGTGTCTTTTCGACTGAGGGCGTCAGCCACAACATTGGCCTTGCCTGGGTGGTACCTGATTGAGCATTCGTAGTCGTTTAGCAGTTCAACCCATCGTCGCTGTCGCATATTCAGCTCTTTCTGTTTGAAGATATGCTCGAGGCTTCTGTGGTCAGTGTAGATTGCGCACTTGGTACCGTACAAATAGTGTCGCCATATCTTAAGTGCAAAGACGACTGCTCCCAGCTCTAAGTCGTGTGTAGTGTAGTTTCGTTCGTGGATCTTAAGCTGGCGCGAAGCATAAGCTATAACTTTATCCCTCTGCATCAATACACATCCAAGACCTTGGATAGATGCGTCGCAGTAGACTACGAAATCGTCCGTGCCTTCAGGCAATGAGAGGATAGGTGCGCTACAGAGTCTATCCTTTAAGTGTTGAAACGCTGTTTCCTGTGCATTACCCCAACGATAAACAATACCCTTCTGTGTCAGTAGCGTAAGCGGCTGAGCAATCTTTGAGAAGTCTTTGATGAACCTTCTGTAGTAACCTGCCAAACCTAAGAATTGGCGTATTTCTGTTGGTGTACGAGGCGCAGGCCAGTTCTTAATCGAATCTACCTTGGATGGATCTACATGAATCCCATCCTTGTTCACCACGTGGCCTAAGAAGTGGACTTCACGAAGCCAGAAGTCACATTTGGAAAACTTAGCGTATAGCTGTTCCGTTCGTAGTAGTTCCAGTATAAGTCGTAGGTGATGCTCGTGCTCCTCCTGACTCTTCGAATAAATCAGTATGTCGTCGATGAAAACAATGACGAACTTGTCGAGATAGGGTTTGCACACCCTGTTCATAAGATCCATAAATACGGCAGGCGCGTTCGTTAGCCCGAATGGCATGACCATAAACTCGTAGTGGCCGTAGCGTGTTCTGAACGCTGTTTTGGAGACGTCTTCATCCCGGACTCTCAGCTGGTGGTATCCTGACCTTAAGTCTATCTTGGAGTAGTAGCTCGACCCTTGCAGCTGGTCGAATAAATCATCTATGCGCGGAAGAGGATAACGATTCTTGATCGTCACCTTGTTGAGTTCTCGGTAGTCTATACACATCCTGAACGTACCGTCTTTCTTCTTCACGAATAACACTGGAGCTCCCCAGGGCGAAGAGCTAGGACGTATGAAACCCTTTTCCAAGAGTTCTTGTAGCTGCTTTGACAGTTCTTCTAATTCGGTTGGAGCTAAACGATAAGGTGCTCGAGCTATGGGTGCTGCTCCTGGAGCTAGCTCGATCTGAAATTCGACTTGACGATGAGGCGGTAACCCAGGTAATTCCTCAGGAAACACTTGAGGAAAATCGCGTACCACAGGAATATCTTCAATCTTTTTCTCTTTCTTCGAGGTATCAGTGACGAGAGCTAGAACAGCTGTGTGACCCTTGCGCAGACACTTCTGAGCCTTCAAGAAGGAGATAATACCACTCACGACACCACTCTTGTCGCCTTGAACTTCGAGAGGTTCTTTGCCCGACTGAGGAATACGAATAACTTTTTCTTTGCATAAAATCTCCGCTTGTTGTTGAGATAACCAATCCATACCAATATCGATGTCGAAACCATCACAACGTCGGGGTCATTCCTAGTATCACCCTGACCAATCACGAACACTCGACCCCTGGCACCATTGCCGTCGTTATTACCCCCATTGTTGTCTCCATTATTGTTCCTATTTCCTTGGTTGTGGTTCTAGTTCTGGTTCTGGTTCAACCGTGGGCAGTGTACTTTGAAGTGACCTTCAGCATCATCTGATAACATCCCTCGTTACCCTGCTGTTGCCGCCGATTCTATAGATCTTGTGGCTGTTGTTGTTGGTTCTGGCTTGCGGGACGTGAGTTTCTACCATCTTTGGCTCCATGACCAAGCTTGTCGCATCATTGACAATGATTTCGGTTGCACTGCCCGCTGTGGTGCGAGTTACTTCGTTTGCACTTAGGGTAGCAGAAGTAGTGGAAGTAGTAGTAGTGGTAGCGCTGATACGTTGAGGCAGCTTGTTCTGTTCCACTGCCTGGTCTGTGAGACGATGAGCAAGATGAGTAACATCTTGAATAGTAGCAAGATTAGCCGTCATCACATAGTTTTGAATTCCTGGTACTAAGCCTTTGAGGTACAGCTCAAAGCTCTTTATGGGAGGATCCACCATAGTTGGACACAAAATTGCCAGTTTGTTGGATCGTTTCGTGTACGCTTCTATCTCTGACCCCGTCATCTTCATGGTAAAGGACTCCACTTCCAGCTTGTGGATGGCATCAAAACTACTCTATTCACGTTTGATCAGTTCCTTAGAATCATTCCATGGGGTGGCCTTAGCAGCCGCCAGCCCCAGCATCATAACTTGCGCGTTCCACCAAGTTTGCGCAGTACCTTCGAGAACATCAGTGGCATATTTCATCTAACGAGCCTCAGGTCATTCGCACCTTCGAAGGCCGATTCGAGTTCCTCGAACTAATGGAGGAGTCCAACAGCTCCTTCAATGTCGCTGAAAGTAGTAGGACGACAGTCCATAAAAGTCTTGTATGTGCATACAGGTGGCTGAGCGTGTTGACTTGTCGTGTGCGTAAGAGTAATCAAAATTAAGCACAAGTGTTGGTTTAGGAATGTAGGATCTAAGGATCCTAGTGTGAGTTTCAACTGCAGGGTATACCTCCTGCTTGTGCGGATGCAACTGCCGCAGTAACTTGTTCAGCGATGAGAGCCGTCAATTGGGCTGGTGTCATGTTGATACGTCCAAACATGATCTTCATAGTAAAGATAGCATAAGTCAGAGAGGATCGCGAATCGTGCGATGACAGAAGAGTGTGAGCATATAAGCGTTCTCAAGCAGTAACGAATAGTAAACAATGTAATCTAAGCATACCACGAGCAAAGTTCTATGTAATTCTAGCAAGTAGGCAATAAACATAAACCTTATTACCTAGGATGTTGAGTCTTGCACGTGGAGCGAGGTGTCGTTGTGGATCGTTGAGCACTGTACTGGTTATAGTCTGGTTTCAATAAAAACGTTTTCCCTTATTAAAACCGAGTTCTCTATAACCAATGGCTCTGATACCAATCTGTCACACCCCCAAAATCCACACGCGGAGTATCACCGCTTGGAGGCGTGACTGACCAGGATCAAGCCACCAATCATATTGAACATAGTAAGTATTAAATGTAAAGCAATCAAACCAATATGAAAGGTGTTCAAAACATATGTATAAATTCAACGTTTAGCGGAAGCATAAATAAACCCATGTTACTGTGCAGATTACTGTTCGGCGAAACACACATTATGGCGAAACACACTTCCGGCGAATCACAATATTGGCGAAACACATTATTGACGAAACACCTTCAGTTTCGTCGTGGCCTTGTTCGGCGAAACAGGATTCTGATTCGTCGACGACTCATGGCGAAACACATTCTGTTTCGCCGAGATTCCTGTTTCGTCGAATGTCGGATTCGTAGACACAGTTACAGCAGTTACGAAAATACACAGAAACCCTAATCATGTTAGCAGCCGACATCAATAACATCGATCATGCAGAAATCATTCAACACAGAATCATTGTAACATCATCATAACATAATCATCGGACCACTTTAGCGTCTAGCATGAACCCTAGCTTACATATACAACATATCGATTACAACATCACATCATCAACCCTATCAAGATGCTAACTTGCATTCAGAATCATATCATAATAACAACATCCAGTACCGAGTATTCAATCATATTAAGTTTCGCATAAAACCATTTATATCCGACTACAATATTCATATCGAAATCCATATCATCATCATCATAACAAGAACCCTAATATCTAACATGTATCGATTGCAATTATACATCAACATAGCAGAATCACATGACACAGGAACACGTTCACGGATGAAAGATCAATCAAGACACATAGGTTTACTAACCGAGATGAGGGTTTGATCGCACAAAGGTTTCCGGTGGTTTCTAGTTCGCCGTCACAGTGAGAGAGCTCTAGGGTTTCGGTTGTGTTGATAGAAAGTGTAAAATGATGATGTTTTACGTAAAAATACGCAGAATAACGTTCTGGGCCCAAGCTGGGCTTCGGCAGATCTGGGCTCGGCGAAACAGCTTGTTTCGTCGAGTCGTATACGGCGAAACATATCCTGTTTCGTCGGGAATGGTTATGGCGAAACACACTTGTGTTTCGTCGGGTTCTATCTTATGTTAAGCAGTTTATGTTTCACGACATGTTATACAATCAAACACATAATCAAGCAAACACAATGCATTTATCATATCACAACTATTTAGTCAAAGTCAACGTGCATTTAATGCGAATAAAGAATGTCGGAAATTCGAGTTGTCACATATTGTAAGTCTACTTCGGTATTCTGTCATTAGCATTCCTTCTGAGTACTTTCATTGGCACATGGTAATCTAAACCATGTATATACATATATTACCGACATTTGTTTGGGTTGACCCAACCTCTAGGTAGTTATTACTTCATTTCCGTTTATCTTGAGCGATCCATAAGATTCCTTTACTAACGTTCCCTCTAATTACTTTCGTATTCATGTGAGGGATTAACGTATCATCATACACATACTATAAACATTCAATGACTTATTAATACTATAAAAAAACTACCCTCTTTATACTTACTTTTTCGTACTTAATACGGAGATAAAGCATCATTCTACGGTTACTATCGTTTCTTATACCATGCATACCTTTACGTTAGCCTTAAATCATCTCATTCATAGCACATTACTATTGGCTCTCTCTTCACGCACTACTTATTCTACATAAGTAAATATGTCGTGCAAGTTCATCGTATGAAAGTTTAACCAATACCTGAAACTTTCACTCAAGACTTTTGAGATTTCCTTTTTAATGACATAATTTTCTTCTTATGTTGACTGTTAAAGTCAAACATTTCATACCATACCATACCTTTCCTATCCTATCCTATCCTATCCTACCATTCATTTCGTAGGTCGTATTCAATCTACCAATTCATACATATCAATCATGAGTTAAACATTTTACTAACATCGATTTTTTTAGTGCATAAATCGACGATCCGCGACCCGGATCAGTCCACTTCTTCATGAGTCCAAGCCAGGACTGAATTGACCATTTTTCCTTCATACGATGAGCTTCTGCACTTGAGCATCCTTCCGCCAACTATACTAGCTTTGCTCACCAAGAGTTCCACCATTCTTATCTATAAAATGAAGGAGTAGCACATTTCATTCACGTTCCTTCAAGTATGGCGTTTATCAAATCATCTAGTTTACATACTAGTCATTTCTAGATTCTTTTAAATCATTAGTTCATTTGACCAATTCATAATTGGTCAATACATGACCATTCCTTAACATATCACTTTCATTTGTTCATGATATTCGGTGCTAATTTGCCTATGTACTTTCGCAAATCCCTTACTAATGGGTATCCTCCATTACGCATTTCATTCCTTGTGTAATACTTTCAAAATTTGTAAATAACTATTAACCGACTTCTGCAAATTGACTCTTTCAAAGTCAACCGCCACTTAGTACTTACTTTCCAGTTCGAGTATACATACAAAACGTCATTTCATAATTTTAGCGTTTATCTTAAAAACTTTCCTTTCCAAACTTGAGCCATGCATCTGGGCAGTAGCTTAATGTTCGTCCCAACTCTCATGAGTTGATTTTTAATATTCTTTCTTTCGATAAATATTTAGGTTTATGTGCCAATTACGATCATTCTCTTGTTATACTATCGCCTTTTACTTTATACTTACTCATATGACCCGTTTGACTCCGTCATGGTCAAACTGTCAACACATTCTTATGTAGGTTAATTTCATCCTTTTTATGTTTTAAATCTGTCTCACGGATTTAAACGTATCATTCATACATGGTTGATCTGTTCTAACTTACGGACTCATGCCCTTTCATCCTTAACATTCATTCTTACTTGTTTGATTCGTACTCACTTACGGATTCAAACATTTTTCATTCTTATCATTCATGATTTTCTTTCATGCCTTTGATTCTTACAAGTTTGACCCGTACATCAATTACGGGTTCAAACTTTTCTTTCATGCGTTTCTTCCTTATATTGTACTTCTTAATTTCCTAAGAGTCTTACAACTTCTTTCACCCACACGTCCACCCACTGCCCAATTCCACCAGACATACCTGCGATGATTATCACGGTCTCACGAATGTCATATGCTTCTTGCGTACTGGCCAGGCACGCGATCCACATACTAGTTTCGTGCCTTCATGTAATCATTTCCTTATGTCCGAAGAAGTGGGTTTGGGTTCATGCAACATCTCTAAAGCTTTATCAAGACATTATCATTGTCTTCGTTTAATATTTACCCTCCCCAAGGAGATTTTTCATTTTTCTTTTAACACCGATACCCATATATATTAATATTGTGTATCTGGGTCCATCTGTTTAATTACATGCTTGGTGTTCATCCTAGACCGCATCCTCGGATTATCCTTCTCAAACACTTAAGTCTTACCTTGCATACACAATACAGTTAACTTCTTTATATGAATACATAAATACATGCTTACATTCAATTCTAACTTTGGATCTTGATCGAGTTTTGGATTGTACGGATTCCTTGTCACAAGATCACACGGGTTTGAGTTCAAGTATTTACCTCCTTGTACTTGATTCCTCTCAAACCAGGGCTCTGATACCAACTTGTAAGACCCTAAAGCATTTTAAACAAAAAGTACGCAGCGGAAATACGAACCATAAAATTTCTTTCTTTATAAACATTTTAACATACTAGAAACATTTAGGATAATCATTTTTTTACAAAAATTGCGTCCATCATTCTTACTTAAAAGATAAAACATAATCTACATTTATAAACTATACGACCTTACCCCTGTACAATCCACATTCATTTACTCGATCTTCAACCGCTTAGACTCCATAATGATGATAATTCCGTGCAACCTGCAATCACCACATACATCCGAATCATTAATATTTGGTGACGTCATACATGATATAAACATACGTAATTAAATGGCCACGCCACATTCTTTTTACTTATGTTAATCCTTTCGATTATCTTTTCGAGTACACTCTTGCATCCCAATGACAAATCTTCATAAGGTCAACAATAGTATATCTGCACTTTCATTTCATTCTCAAGGCACATGATTAGTAACACTAATACTCAAACGTATTGAAGCCATGTATACATATATACAAGCCCTATTCTTTCGTGTACAATAAATCCCACTTCATATAAACAAACATACATACATACATACATATATACATACACACATATATACATCCAAGCTCTTACATACCACTTACATTCCTATATAAGTATACTAACAAATCTTAGTCACAAACATCCATATATATTAGTCGCATACATACAAACCTATGTGCATGCTCATTTCTATTCATGCTTACCTATGGATTCCATTACTAACATGTAAGTAAATCCATACACATACATGCTTACAGACTTATTCTGTTCCCACACATACTTACATTCACGCTCCCTTCTTAATCGCACTTCATAAACACCCTTTAATGAGTTTAGGGTACATTTCGGGAGCTTGAAAATGAGTTTAGTACTCACCCTTAGCTGACAAAACTATTTGGTAAGGTTGGGGTACATTATAGAAGTTTAACGGGGCTTAGGAATGGGTCTACGGGGTCCGGAATCGAAGAAAAATGAAGAAACGGGGCTATTGGCGTCGGCTGGCGCGTAGACAACAAGTTTGGGCGTCGGCCAACTGCTGCACAGCGTCGGGGACGCTGCCCCTGCAGCACCGACCCTGAATTTCATTCTTTTCGACGTTTCGACCCCAGTTCGCGCTTCCCGAACTTCCCAAATTGTAAAATAACATTATTCCAAGCCCCCAAATCATTCTAACACTTAACCCCAACTTCCCACAATCAAATCCTATACTTTTATCTTACTTTCTTGATTTTGACCCGTTTGAACTTAACAAGACTTTTCATTCATAACTTATTCACATATTACCCAATACGACTTTACTACTTTTGTTCTATCATTTCTTACCCATCCTTCTTGCAATCAAAACTCACTATATATAAATAAATTTAGTTCTGGAATCACTAAACTTATATGTCCGTATTTGCATCCGCTTCCTTGTCTCCTTTTGCCTGTTTGCCTTCCTTGCTTTAGTCTAACTCAACATGATCCTTATGCTTTCATGTCATCACATTCACATTCTCATTAGCATACATGATTGTGCATATTAACGATAACATCAAATGCATAACTCACATTTGGCTCTTTCTTAGCAAATTATAACAAGAATACGGTATATACCCAAAATCACGTCTTTTCAATTTCATATATTCATTATGTCATCACATATGACACATATTGATATAACATGTACCCTATGACTTTCTATAATCTTACAATTGTGACAACAAGTCTAGGATGCTTCTTATGCACAACTGACTTTTCAGAAGTCAACGGTTTAACATATAACTTACGACTTAACCACATATATCCGTGTCATTATATTAGGCCATACAAACATCACTATATACATTTCACAATCATGATGTAATATGCTTACAACCACATGATTACCTAACTATATACACATTCACATACACATACTTTCACATGTTAATGGTTTCATTATCTCACATTTGACAACCACATACAAGGTTAGTCTATTTAAACGAAGTCATAACATCCTTACTAGCAGGTTCATATGTTATGTATTTAGCGTACATCATATCCTAAATTACCAATAAGCAATTGGTCCAATACATGATGTGTCTCCTCACCGTTCAAGCATAAAGTACAAGTTCCTAATGCACATTTCCACCTAAATCTTACCATCAACAACACCTTCTCATTAATTCCTTCTACAATGCATCTCTTATGTTCAACTATCATCAATTATATTATTATCATACTCAACACATATTCATCCATTAATTAGCATGTAATTTCACGTACTAACCTACACTAGGCATTTCATCAAACACTTGGTGTGCGTACACTGTTTAATGCACAATGTACAACTAATTCATGCTCTTATTCCTATTTCCTACATTCATTCATCATCATCACTAAGAATCACATAAATTTCATACAATCCTTCAATCTAACCAACAATTATGCATCACACACTAACTAATTCATCATAGTTACACAAGGATTGGGCATGGGTAACATACCCATGTCGCCATCTTCATCATCCCCAAGTGGGTTTCACCTCCAAACATCAAATTAATCAAAATCATGTATAACACATAATCTATATAGTGATCCTAACACATAATCATGCTTAATTTCATACTAATTTCGTGGATGAAACATAAACCCACTTCATTCAAGATCACTAAATTACAAATTTCAACATACCTTATGTAGAGAACTCTTAGATGATTAAGAATTTCATCACATGCATAAGAATCTAGTCCTATTTCATCCTCAATTTGCTGAATTTCTACTTGTAGTTGAAGAGGTGGGTTTTCTTTTTCTTTCCTGCTTGAACTCGACACACACACATGCCCACCATCTACTACAAGTTTGTGTTTTATTATTTTCATAGCCATATTTCACTTTCACCCACTCATGTTTTCATAACATGCATTTACATATCTAACCATTAACCAAGTTACTTTCCTCTTAATTAGTTTTATTCATTCTAAAAAATTAGACTTACTAGAAAAATTAACCGACTACTATTATTGTAATAGTATAAAATTACCATCTACCCTTACGACATCGTACATATAGTTTATATTAAAAACATATGAAATTTGGGGCGTTACATACTACAACAAATTTACCAATTATTTAGGGCATGGGTGTAGTGGGTTGAGTTAACTGCTTGCTGAGTAGAAGTAACTTCACCAGTGAATGCTTTAAATGACAAAGCTTATGTACCATATTTCAACTTTCCATTCATACTCTCACTTCTTAGGTCATCATACACGGCTACAAAGCTTCTCTTTTTAATGTTTATGTGTTTTACAAACATTGTCATTTCTAATGTTGACCGTAATCATTACATGTATATAAAGATTTCTACATTTTCTTTTACTACTAGTAACACTTCTCTTTTTATCATTATGTGTTTTAGATACATAGATATTATTGTTATGTATTTAGATACATATATATTTTAGTTTTTGCTTAGGTTCTTTTATGTTTTTATAATCTTAATACTTATTCTGAAAGTGTTTAAAGAACCTCTTTATAATACACATCTGGAAAACTCAATGGTTACTTCATATAAACATAATTCTAAAAAATGTATTAGCAACCCTACTCTTTTAAACTTAACACCAAAAAAAAACCCAAAAGTCTAAACACTTAAATGTGTGTCTTAAAGGTTAATGTATGTCTTAAAGGTTAATGTTCCACTTATAGAATTTGTATGTTAAAAAGAGTTTGATTTTTTGTTAAAAAAAACTTAAGATTTTTCATTAGAATGCTCACTGCAAGCTTAACATTTTTTAAAAGTTACAAATAAATATTATGTTATACTAATCTATATGCTACTACACTAAAGTAAAAGGTAATAATCGAAAAAAAAAAATCCCTGAAGAGTAAACTGTCAAAGTGGTTTTTGAGGTTTGGTCATTTTTACCACTTTAGTCCAAAACTCAAATATTTTGAATTTGGGTCCATGTGGTTTCAATTTTGTTGTCATTTTCATCCAAAATCAAAATTTGGTAAGATTTTTCAATTAACATCGAGTTTTTTTTCTTTTTTCTCCCTTTTAATGAAGGGTACAATGGTCTGATTTTTATTTTGCCCTTCATTAAAAGGGAGAAAAAAGACAAAAAACTGAAAGTTAACTGAAATATCTAACCAGATTTTGATTTTGGATGAAAGTGGTAACAAAATTGAAACCATGAAGACCCAGATTCAAAAAGTTTGAGTTTTGGACAAAAATGACCAAACCTCAAAAACCATTTTTGCAGTTTACTCAATCACTAAATAATAGGTTTAATAGTTTTTGAATTTAAGTCAAATTGAACCCCTAATAACTAAATAGTAAACAAGATTCATATATCTTTCATATGCCTCACTTAACAAAAAAAGTTTAATGTTTAACAAAATCACAAGATTAGAATACCTAATAAAAACTCATCACCTATTGGTCTAGTGGTATGGTGTCCTTACAAATATGAGGTTGTGGGTTTAAATCATTGTTAGTGCAAGGTAAGTGTGGAATTAAGGTGTTGAAAAATTACACTTAAAAAAAGAATACCTAATAAAAGTTGAGTGACCTTAGGGGAAAAAAACTTTCTATTATTATTACATGACACTTAGAAACTTGGTTATTATTATGTGACAGAATACAAACCTATAATTTGTTATAAAACAATAAATAACGAAAAGTCTAATTTAATCTAACATGAAATTTGATAATATTAACCTTCTGGGGTAGCCCAGTTGGCCAGCCCCACCCACCCTCTCCCTAGAGGTCCCGGGTTCGAATCTTGGTGTCCGCATCCCACGGCCAAGCTCTTCGCTCTCGGTTGGGTATTCACCCACAGGCAGCTATGGGGCTAAGCTAGCTTGTGGAGTGTGATCACTCCAGCGGTTGGGAGGACCGTGGAATTACCCCCCCCCCCCCCCGAAATTTGATAATATTAGCATCCGAACGTCCACTTGGCCTACCGGTCTATAAACACTTTAAATTAGTAAATTAATAGAGTTAAATGTCATTTTAGTTCCTGTGGTTTAGACCATTTTCCCAGTTTAGTTCAAATGTTTCATTTTTTGCCAGTGGGTCCAAAAGGTTTCATCGTTGCCATTTTAATCCACTGGGTTAACTTCATTCATTTTTTTTTGTTAACGAGAAGAGCAATTGGGTCATTTTAAATGTAATTCTGTGAACCATAAGGGCAATTCGGCCATATAAAATGACCGAATTGCCTCTATCGTTAACAAAATTAATGGTTGAAGTTAACCAAGTGGAGTAAAATGGTAACGTTGAAACCTTTTTTGACCCACAAGCGAAAAAAGAAACCTATAGATTAAACAGGCAAAATGATCCATACCACATGAACTAAAATGACATTTTTTTTTTGAACATTGACTATCATTAAACACGGCTAGCCCTCAAACGCGAGAACCGCCAAAAACTAAATACACATGTACAATGGATAAATGGCCCAATCCTTCCAATCTATACATTTAAACTTCGACCTATTTTTTAACCATAAAAAAGACCTTGATTTCACTTCAGCCACCACCTCCATTATCTTCGTATCTTTATCTTGGAAGATCTTTACATTCCGAGTGTTCCATAAAGCCCAAGTTGTGACCATCACAATTCCTCTAATTATCTTTTTCCTCCACTTACCACCATGGACATTCTTGTACAACATTAATAAATCATCATAATCGTAAGCATAGAATGGATCCAACTTACACCACTTACAAATGCCACTCCACACTCCATAAGCAAAGCCGCAGCCCACCAACAAGTGCTTTAAATCCTCATCCGCAGTGCTACAAAGCGGGCAAGACACATCTGGAATATTAATACGTCTTCTAACCAAGGCAACCCTGGTGGGTAATCTATCGAGATCAGCCCGCCAAGCAATCAAATTGACTTTTAATGGAACCCAGCCTTCCCATTTCATGTGTGTATCAATCGGCCCATTCCTACCATCTGTTAGCATCTCTTTACATTTTGCAACTGTGAAAGAGCCATTTGACCCATCGCCCCAAGCCCATGTATCTCTAGAACCACCAATCTTACAGTCCAATAACATTCTTTCCAAGTCCTGGAACTCGGACAACTCCTCAACTGATCGTGGAAGTCTATACCAATTCCCATTAAAAACCAACCCATCCCTACCTTGGGCGACTCTATCCCTCACCTTGCACTTTTTGTTTTTCTCTAATTTGTATAGACAAGGCCATCTAATTTTTAATATCACATCACCAAACCAATGATCTGACCAAAAGCAAATTCCTTCACCATGACCCACTATACCCCGAATCAGCTGATGAATCGACTTACCTTGTATCCGGGTTGACTCCAAATACGTCATAATCGTCTTCCAACAACCCTGAATCGCTTTTTTAACTGGCAAAAAACACTAACATCCCCTCCCACCATGGACATATTCAATGATCTCCCGCCACATCGAACCGCACTCGACCGTGAATCTCCACCCCCATTTCGCCAGTAAAGCCAAATTAACGTCTCCCAATCTCGATATCCCCAACCCCCCCTTTTTCTTGGAAGTAGTGACCACTTCCCAAGACACCCAATGGACTTTTTTCACCTCATCTGTACCTGTCCATAAAAAGTTTCTCATCAGACGCTCCATTTGATCCAACACCTTCACCGGCGCCTTATATATGGACAAGTAATAAATTGGAAGACTATATAACACCAACATAATAAGCGTCAATCTCCCTCCCATGGATAAAGTTTTAGCCTTCCATGACGAAAGCCTATTTTGGATAGTCTCGATAACCGTGCTCCAATGAAAAGACTTGGTCATGTTAGCTCCCACTCTAATACCCAAATAATCAAAAGGGAGTACTCCCACTCTACACCCAATAACCGAAGCCATGCTTTCCACTTCACTGCCCGCTACCCCTATCCCATACAAATATGATTTCTGAATGTTTATTTTTAAACCCGAGCATAAATGAAAAACCCAAAGTACCCTAGCCACATTATCGATATTCTCCTTAGACCATTCCCCCACTATCAAAGCATCATCAGCATAAAAAAGGTGAGACAAAGGCTTTGCCTCATCGTTAAACCGAAGCCCCTTAATTTCCCCCAAAGAAACCGCTCTGTCTAGTAAACAATGGAGCACTTCCATCACTACAAGAAAAAGAAAAGGAGAAAGTGGGTCTCCTTGCCGAACTCCTTTTTCACATTGGAATTCAAACGTGGGAGACCCGTTTACCAATACCGCCGATCTAGCAGATTCTAGAATTCGTTTCACCCAAATACACCACCGCTCATGAAAACCCATTTGCTCCAAAGTTGATAATAAAAAGCCCCAGTTAACATTATCGTACGCCTTCTCGAAATCAAGCTTCAACATAAAAGCACTCTTGCCTGTCTTCTTAATCCACCCAATCGCTTCATTAATAATTAGCGGACCATCCAAGATGAACCTTCCTTTAAGGAAAGCTGACTGAGAATTCGAGATAACTGTATCCAACACCTTCTTCACTCTAATGGCTAAAACCTTGGATATAACTTTACTAATAATCCCTACTAAATTAATGGGCCTATAGTCTTTTAAACCCACCGGCGTTTTAGACTTCGGGATCAAAGTAATAAACGAAGAGCTACACCCTCTACTAATAACACCATACTCATGAAAATGATCAAACAGCTTAACAAAATCGTCCTCCAACAAACCCCAAAAGAATTTCACAAACCTGAAGTTAAAACCATCGGGGCCGGGAGCTCTATCTGAACCACACTCAAAAACAGCTTCCTTGATCTCCTCACGCGAAAAACTAGCCACCAGAGCATCTCGGCCACTTAATGGAATTTTTTTCATGTTATCACAGCGAAGGCCATGTCTTATCTTCACTTCTTCGGCAAAGTGTTTTCTAAAGTGCCCCAATACTTCTTTTTTCACCAAAGAAGGCTTCGAGACGCATGCCCCATTAACCATCAATCCCGGTATAGCGTTCGCAGCCTTTCTCCCATTCACGATCCCATGAAAGAATGCTGAATTTTCATCCCCATCCACGGCCCATTTAATTCGAGATTTTTGTTTTAAGTCCCTATTATGACACAAATTCAAGTGATCTACACCTTTTCGACATTCCTCCCACACCCACTCCTCCTCCTCCTCCTCAAGAGCCCGAGATTCCATAGCTACCTCCAACTTCTGAATTTCGTCTTTCAATACCCTCATCTCCTCCCCTTCCTTTTTCAAAACCTCCTTCCACCATTCTTTGAGAATATGCCTAAGGTAACGAAACTTGGCACTAATAATCTCATCGGGCCGCCCCTGCACATTGCAATATTCAAGAGCTTTTATAATCACCCTTTTGCACCTGTCCCTGCTTAACCATGAATTGAACCATCTAAAAGGCTTAGGCCCATAGTTGGAGTCAACCACAGTCAACAAAAGCGGGCAATGGTCCGAAAATTCTCGCTGCAGCGCCCTCAAACACGCAGCCGGCCACCTGTTAAAAAAGGACTGGCACACCAAAAATCGATCGATCTTACTAAGTTTATGATCCTTTCCATTCCCTGCCAAAAAAGTAAACTTGTAACCCCTCATATAATACTCTTTCAACCCCATCTCATCAATAAAGCAATTAAAATCCGAAGCAACTCCCTGATTAAATCTCGAATTTCTTCGCTCTTCAGGAAAACGCACTGCATAAAATCTCCCAACAACACAATCATGCCTTGACAACCTCTGATAATCCCAGCCAAATCATCCCATAACCTTTTTTTCGCCCCTGCCCGTTGAGGCGCATAAACATTAAAAATATTCAAAATAGTCCCGTCCGCCACTAAGTATCCTGTGGTAACCAGAAAATTCTGACTCTGAATAACCGAGAGTTTATGCAACACCTTAGGATTCCACATATTCACAATACCACCCGATCTACCAGAGGCATCAACCACATCAAAATCCAAACCCCCATCACCCCAAAAAGCCACTAACTCACGCAACGACAGACCCGACACATGAGACTCCTGCAATCCCAAGAAATCGACTCCATACCTTTTACGAAGCCCACGAGACCATCTTGCTTTTCCCGCAACCCTCATTCCTCTTATGTTAATGGATAACAAATTCATTTGTCGACCACTTGTACGCCTTCAACCATAATCGCCTCCTGTACCAGCTGCCTGTGATCTTGTAACTGGGCGCCCAATAATATCCCCATCCGTATAGTTTCTTCCACTTCCTTATCTTCCACATTCTTTGCACAATTTTTTTCATAGTTGTTCTCGGCGTTCACATCTTCTGTGTATACATTGTTCAGTGGAGTAAAGTTGTTTGATAGCTCAATATTAATTTCATGGTCCTCCTTATCCACAAGATTACAATTTAGACCCTCCCCATACTCATTATTATCCCCCAAGTCCTCCCTGTCCCACTGTCCAACTCCTTTAGGCTTTTTACCCATTTTTGTCTTCTAATACTACTAGAATATTCTAAGTTGGGCTGGCCCACACATCCATTCGCCAACGGCTTCTTTTTCCTCTTATTGACATTTGAATTAATGTCTCCCAAATTATTGCCTTGTATCTCCTTTTCAAAGTCAAAGTTTATTCCAGGAATAAATTCTTCCTCATTACCACCTTCCTTATTAACATCTCCATTTAAGGAAACATTAATATCTTCCAAAATAGGATCCATAACTGACGGGTCATCACTAACTATTGTCGGACTAACACCGTTGCCGGAACCGGCCACAGGTTCGTTCGTCCCCTCATCATTCAAATTATCGACCACATTAATCGGGCTCGGCGACCCAAAAACTTCTTCTTTGACATTCAAATCGTCCTCTTTGTCTTCGAAGAAATCTGGAACCCAATCCCCAGCCTCCTCCGAAACCCAGATTCTGAACCTTCTATCTCTCCACTGAATCATCACCTCCTCAGAAATCTTCCTTCCTTCTCCCACCAAAACTCCAATGTAGTCGTATGAGAGATCCGAATCACCTTCCGACCTGGGCGGCCTATGAATAATCTTCCCAAACCCTTCCCCCACTTTATCAATCACCTCACTAGTCAACAGTTGAACTGGTAAGCCTTGGACTTTAAGCCATGCTAAACGTTCATATGCTAACGCTTGCCCTTCCCAATAGGAGACCGACGAGAATCTGCCGATCACCTCCTTAGCCGCCGTGTAAACCACCTCTGCACTCTTTTTATCTTCAAACGTGACCATCACCGATAGCCCACCCAAGTATTGTACCTTACCCACTTCTGGACTGATTTTTTCCAGAATACTATTAAAACGTTTGAGAGCATCCCAATCCATCATCCGCATAATCAATGCTCTCCCATGAGTATTCTGGTAAGCATCAATCCGATCTTCAACACGAACCACCCGTATCTCCTTTTCACCACTTCTTTTCCCCGTTAAAATCTCCTGAAAGGATCTTCCACCCTGCATGAAAGTATTCGAGTTTGACCTTAGATCTTCACTTTTCTCCTCGGCCCGAACTCTGTAATCAGGCTTTCTATGCTCTTTAGTTTGTGGACCAATCTCACCATCTTCAAGAGTGAATCTAGCAACATTGGCTCGTAGGCCATAATCTCCCATACGAATATCACATAAGTTTCTGACCATCTCCTTCGTATCTTTAACGTCCAAAAACGAAACAAATCCAAACCTATTCCCTCCTTTGTCCCGCTTCCTTGCAATGTAAAGATAAAAAATTATCCCCAGATGACGAATGAATTCCGCGAGATCTTTCCCACTGCATTTGTCTGGCAAGTTTGAGAAAAAAAATTTCGTGATCCGACCTTGAAGTTTCTCCGGTAAAGGAACCCGGCGACTGCCCATAACTAACATCTGTATAACTTCTTTAACTCTCTAATAAGCCCCTTATTTATACACCCAAGAGGAAACCTAATTAGTTAATAAGGGTAATATGGTCCATCAACAATTACCAACTAATTATTAATAGGTTATTAATATATTTTGATCTAATATAATATAAATGATTATATAGGCTACACGATTAAATATTACATTTATATATTTAATCTCACATTCTCCCACTTAGCCAAGTAATCATTTATCATGAGTATTAGGTAAGCCTGGCCAGGTGTTAACACTCATTTTAGCCTTAAACCAAGAACTATAGCAGAGAAATACAGCCGTTGAATCATCATTCGACTCAGGACCCCCATTAGTCATACTATAGCCTCAATTTAAAACCTAACAGTTACGATCAAAATATGTATAAGCCCTTTAGCGTCTGATTTGTATTTATATTTGTCTATATGTCATTACACCGGCAGAACATATGTTAGAGACATACAAAATCAAACTGAGGAAATTTTATTAATTAAAACATAAGCTAGTACAATATGCCATTAAACAAGGTCTTTAATAAGTCCCATACTCGATACATGTTCTTCGAAAACTTTAGGTGGGAGACCTTTAGTCATCAACACATTAATATATTAAGATTAAAAATAATTAAAAAAACTAAAATAAAAATACTAGCATTTGAATGTAGCTTTTGTTGAACCGGCTAATTTTTAGTCCACTTTGAATTGAGTTGCTCATTGGTTCGTGTGGGTTCCACCAAGCATGGTTGTAAATGTCCCGCCTAGGCTTCGAGTACTCGCTACAAGGTAGGTTGCCGAGGCACGAGTACTCTTCTCCCAGGTCAATTACTCCCCGAGTAATCTCCGCCTAAGCCGAGTACTTCCCGAGTACTCCCGAATCCGACTAGGGACCGTCTAGCGACTTTTGCAACCATGCCACCAAGTTGCTTGTTAAAATACTCGAAAATCTGATGTCAAAACAATTTAGATTTTTTTTTGTTTACGACTTTTTGCCTTCGGATATATGACACCAAGCCTTCCATAAGGCTACTTCCTCCACCTCAACCGATTGTTTTCATGACGCCGCTTTTGTGTATTTGCATGTAGGCATGGTACGCTCAATGGGGGTCTCAGCATCCTCTTCAAGTTCTTGCACTTCATATATCCTCTTCATCATCCGAGTTGTTTTCGACACGGGTTGGGTCACAGTATGCTAGGTTTTATTATTGTGGGTTTGGGTCACCAAACGCGTAAAGAAAAATGACTTGTTGCGATTCAGGTTGACATTTTGGATCTGTTCCATATAACTTAGTCGGGTTGCACAACTTGAAATGCTTAATGGTACATGGAGGGTTTGCATTTCCATTAGGTCCAACATTGGACCCAGAGCCTACATTAGCAGCTTGGTCAAGTTAGGCCACCAACATCGTAATCATTTATTCCTTTATTAAAATAAATATACAAAAACATTTACTAACGTTGGGTTAGAGTAGTATAGTGAATATTGCATAAGTTTGGTTGGAAACTTGGGGTGTTCAAGCTTCGATTTGAAACCATGAAACCAGTCAAACCGATCTTCGGTTTGGTTTCGTGGACGTTTCTATTTTGTTAGTTTCGGTCGGTTTCAAGATTCCAAATCACAGCGAATCTTTTGGTTTACCGTTTATAAAAAAAAACTAGTCGAATGTAATCGGACGGGACCGTAAGATTTAAATATAATCTGGATTTTTAGCTTCAATTAATAATTAGGTTACTTTTATGGATTTTTAGCTTCAATTAATAATTAGGTTACTTTTAAAGTTCAAGTGAACTATGATATTTTGAAGTTAACGAGTTTAAATGGGCTGGGTTGTGGGCTAAACTCTTACCCTCACTTGAGTGAATATTTCAAAATCTCCCTTCTTATTTAACCCCAAATTTAAATATCCTTTCTTCAATTTAATCCGTCTCCTCAGTCCTCACAGCTCAATCACTTAGTGTATGGGCCTAATTTTGTATTGACCTTTGGTTTCGTTATATTTCATGATCACATGTATGTGTTCCTATTTGTCGGATTGAAGTTTTTTGAACTGACATTTGTCCACTTGCATGTATATGTAGCTTCGATATGTGGATATGTGAAATGTAATCTCAAACCGTAAAACAAAACCGAAACCATTGGTAAAGGTTTGGTTTGGTTTGGTTTCAATATTCAACGGTTTAGTTTCTATTTTCAAAGATAAAAGACTATTACTAACGGTTTGCTCTTAAACTGTTAAATCGGACATTGAACACCTGTATTGGAAATTGTTGGTCTGGAATAGGTTCGTTTTGGCAAGCTCGAATCTTTGGCCGATATTGTTTTTGCTTTAAACTTGTGGGTTTTTACTTGACCCTTCCATGTGAATATGTTTTGTAAGACTAAATATATTATTGTGTTGTATTTAACCTAGTAGTAATTATAATTATTTACATTATATAGAACAAAATATATAACAACCTATTAAATAATTAGTTGGTAATTGTTGATGGACCCTATTACCCTTACTAACTAATTAGGTTTCCTCTTGGGTGCATATATAAAGAGACTAATATAGAGGTTAAAAGGTTACACAACTTGTATTAACTCATAACATCAATCGGCCTCTTTCTCTCCCAACCGATTACCCTTTTCGCTTTATCATCACCGTTATTAGATTGCACCCTAAGGAGAAACCAGATCATCTTGACAAACATGTCGAACTCGATGACTGCATCTCTTACTAGATTCTCTGCTAGCCTGTCTGCAATCACGAGTATATTTTTACCCGCTTTGAGCTACCCTCATGCAGGCCCAACTACAAACAAGCCCAAATAATAAGTTGTCTTGCCCATTAAGGTTCCCTTCGTTTACAATGAGCGGGAAACCATGATCAGAGGTGGCAGGCCTCATTTAATGTTTGATAAGCAGAGGATCTCGGCTGGGAATCGTACTTCTCCGGCCAGAGCATTAAATAAGGATGCTATCATACCGTTAGGGGTCAGACACGTGTCTGAACCCCTCGAAAGCTTGTAGAATCCGTTAGATCACTTTGATAAAATATCTCATATGAGGAATAAGGGCCAAGGGTTATATAAGAGCTAAGGAGGATGGTCATAAGGCAGATCGGAGGTATCGCATTTAATATTCTCTCATTTACTCCTCTTTCATTAATTCCGACCAACATTCCCACATATTCAATACACAAACACGTATTTACTAGATTCACACCAAAGAGGAAATATTCCGGTGATTATACTCATCGGAAGAAGCTCCTCTCACTCTCCGGCAAGTTTACTTACTCTCACGCCGGAGCTTGGTCACGGATCCCCCTCTCGGGGCCCTCCGTGACGAGGCTAACGGTTTATTCTTTTGTAGCATCAAGGAACAGAACATCTTGACGTCAGCGAAGATCCATTTAACGTCAGCCGGGATTTGGGTATTCGACATTGGCGCCATCCGTGGAACATCAGCTCGACCGGTGTCTCCACACTGAACTCCGACGTCATAGATAACCCGTTTTAGGAGAGGCAACATGGACACCACACCCGGTTCACAGGTCATTCAGACAGTATAGAATGCTCATGACAAAGTTACGGTGGAAGATATAACCCATGAGGAAGAGAATGAGAATCAAGCAGAGTTGCTGGGAAAAGAAGAGACCATCACCCCGGACTTCGTGGCCATGCACAGAGAGAAACTGAAAAAGTATCTCAAGGACCTAGAAAGACAAGAGAAACTCGACAGTATCAGGGCTAAACTACCGTTTGATACACCCTCTAATCAAGAAAAGGCAGACCCTCAAAACAAGGGCAATGGAAGCGACCCACTGGAAACGTTCATGACAGCCCTTAGACAAATGTCCTCGGAAGAAAGGGAGGATCTCATTACGGGAAAGAAACCAAAAGGAAAAGAAAAGGAAAAGGAAAATCCAAGCAACGACGGCCTGGATCAACCCTACCTCCCACGGGACTTAGCTGAAGTCTCAAAATTCACCCGGAGGATAGCAGAAGCACGAATGCCCCCTAAGACGAAGCTACCCCCAAACTTTGACCGATATGATGGGACAAGAGATCCTGAAGATCATCTCCATGCTTTCAGGGGTGCGGGGAAACTGGGACGGTGGCCCATGCCGGTCTGGTGCCATATGTTTGTACAAACCTTGACGGAGGGGGCCCGGCTCTGGTTCGACAGCCTCCCCCCTGGAGGGATCGACAGCTACGAAGAACTAAGTGAAAAGTTCCTGAGAAACTTCGGTCAGCAAAGTAAAGTGGTCAAGAACCCTAACGAGATCCTACACATAAGGCATAAGGCAGAGGGACAATGAGCGGATAAACCAATACATGGAAAGGTTTGTCAAGGAGAGCATGAATATCAAAGACGTCCCGGAGGTCATGAAGATCAGCAGTTTCATAAACGGATTGAAGCATGCACAGCTATGCGAGAAACTGGGGGAAGAATTCCCACACTCATTTGACAACCTCATGGACAGGGTCAGAGCCTTTGTCAAAGGCAAAGACACAGTTAGCAAGGCTAAGGAGACAGACACCCTACCCCTAAGGGTCACCCCAGTCGCAAAGCCTCTCGATAAAGGTACACCTTATTCCAGAAAACCTGCTTTTGATAGAATGTTGCATGATAGGGCAAGACCCTCATACTCCCCATATAGACCTCGGGGGAGAGGCCCATCCCTCTACTCTGATAGCTTCACCCCTCTCACCAAGACCCCAAGCGAGATATTGGCCACTGAGAGGGTGAGGGCTCCTTCCCAAGGCCACCACCCATAAAACCCGGGCCGAAGGCACAACCAAGCGAATATTGTGACTTTCACAAAGGATTTGGCCATAAAACTGATGATTGCATGTACTTAAAGAGGGAAATAGAAGCCGCAGTGAAAACGGAAAAACTGGCCCATTTGGTTAAGGAAATTAAGGAAGGAGGGGGGGATCGCAGAGGGAAGGATGCAAGGGAGCCTGGGAGGGCAGATGTAGATATGATTAGAATGAGGAATGAATTTGATACCACCAGAAGTGTAAAGGCCAGAATCCTGGGCTCCCCGGACTGCATGAAAGCTCCCATCTTAATGCCACACCTGGAAGAAAGTGAGGTGCAGCGGCTCCCGCTAAACATCTCGGCCATAATAGCTGTCCACAAGGTGGCCAGGATACACGTGGATGGGGGATCTGGGGTAGAAATTATATACGAGCATTGTTTCCTCAGATTCGACAGGGATGTAAGAGACAGGCTTGAGGAGGATTCCATCCCTCTAGTAGGATTCAACAACAGTGTGTCACACCCCTTGGGAAAGATCAGGCTCCCATTCACAGTTGGGGTAGGAGATCGAGTTCGAACCATAAACCTAACTTTCATAGTTGTACAAGCACCCTCAAAATACAACGCAATCCTGGGAAGACCTGGGATTGGGGATTTACAAGCACAAGCATCCACCCCACACGGAGCCTTAGTGTTCCAGACGCCAAAGGGCTTGGCTTGGGTAAAATCTGCATATGAAGTAGTCTCTTCCGTGTCCGAAGGGGAAGCATCTGAGAAGCCATCGAGGGAGTGGGTTGAAGAATGGGTCCTCTGCGACAGGTTCCCGGAGCAGACAGTTAAAATAGGAAGCCACTTGAGTGACAAGTGCAAGAGCGCCCTCAAGGAATTGCTCCTTCTCAACATTGATGTGTTTGCATTTCAACATGGGGATATAACAGGAATTCCCCGGGGCCTAACTGAACACCGGCTAAACACATACACTTGGGTAAAGCCGGTAAAGCAGAAAAACGAAGCATGGGTCCCAATAAAAGGAGGGCAGCTTGTGAGAAACCAGAAAGCTGCTCAGGGCATGAATAGTCATGGAGGTAAAATATCCATCCTGGGTCGCTAACCCGGTCATGGTTCAAAAGAAAGATGGGGGATGGAGGATGTGCATAGACTTCCAAGATCTAAACAAAGCATGTCCTAAGGACTGTTACCCCCTCCCAGAAATAGACGTCCATGTAGACTCTTTATCTCAGTACCCCCTGAAATGCTTCTTGGATGCCTACAAAGGATACCATCAGATCCAGATGTCAATAGAGGACGAAGAAAAAACCGCCTTCATCACAGACGAGGGGACATTTTGTTATACCAAGATGCCCTTCGGACTTAAAAACGCCGGGGCCACATATCAAAGATTCATGAACGCCCTCTTCAGGGAACAACGGGGGAGGAACTTGGAGGTATACGTTGATGACATCGTTATCAAGAGCATGACCGAGATGGCCATGATAGATGACATAGCAGAGACCCTCCGCACTATGCAGGATGTGAATATGAAACTAAACCCCGGGAAGTGCTGTTTTGGGGTAGAAGAGGGAAAATTCTTGGGGGTAGTAGTCACTAAGGGCGGAATCAAAGCTAACCCAGAGAAAACCCAAGCTGTGGCTGAAATGCGGTCCCCCAGATCCCTGAAAGACATCCAGCAGTTGAACGGGAGGCTAATCGCACTAAACCGTTTTCTGTCAAAAGTAGCCAACAGGACTCTCCCCTTCATGAAAGTGCTAAAGGACTGTCTCCAAACAGACAGATTTAAATGGACCTCCGAGGCGGAGGCCGCCTTTCAAGAAATGAAAGCCTATATCTGCAAGCTCCCAACATTGGCCACCCCAGTACCCGGAGAGCAACTCCTCTTATATATGTCCACCTCCAAGACAACTATAAGTGCGGTCATGATGGTGGAATGGGAAAAAAAGCAAATACCGATATACTTCATCAGTAGAACACTTAAAGGCCCCGAAGAACGATACATGCCTCTGGAAAAATTAGCATTGGCCCTTGTTTTCACGTCCCGGAGGCTCAGGAGGTATTTCCAAGGGCACAAGATCACCTTAATGACAGATCAGGCCCTCCAAAAGGTGCTCAGGAGGCCGGAGTTGTCGGGACGATTGGCTAAATGGGTCATGGAGCTGGGAGAGCACTCTTTGGAATTCAAACCTAGGACGGCCATGAAGGGACAGATACTGGCCGATTTCTTAGCAGAAGTCCCTGAGGATGAAGAGAAAGAACTCCTAAAATGGGAGGCCCTGGAGAAAGAAGAGAAGGAGATGGAAGACAAGGCTGTATGGAAGTTGTTCACAGATGGAGCCTCCAGCGAAGAAGGGAGCGGGGCGGGCATTACTTTGACGAGCCCTGAAGGAGTTGAACTAACCTACGCCATAAGGCTGGATTTCGAAAACACCAACAATACTGCAGACTATGAAGCCCTCCTAGCAGGGATGAGGTTGGCAGAAAAAATGAAAGCAAAGCATGTGGAAGCCAGTACTGACTCGCAGCTGGTCGTCAAACAGTACCAAGGAGAGTGCGAGGCCAAAGACAACATTATGGCTTAATACGTGGCAAAGGTCAAAGAGACGGCCGAGGCATTTAGAACTTTCAAGTTGGAGTACATCCCTCGTGGGAGAAACAGAAAATCCGATGCCCTCAGTAAGCTAGCCTCAGTAGCATTTGACCACTTAGCCCGAGAAGTCAAAGTGCAAGTCCTGACCTCCCCCTCCCTCAGCACAAAGGAGGTAGCTACGGTTGAGAATGTAAAAGAAACTTGGATGACGCCAATCGTAAAGTTCCTCCAGGACGGGACACTACCCGAGGGAGACTGGGCGGCCAGGAAGGTAAGGGTAAAGGCCATGCAATATGAGATGATTGATGGAGAATTACACCGGAGGTCATACCTGGGCCCATCCTTGAAGTGTGTTGACATGGAAGAGGCCGAGTATGTGATTAGGGAAATGCATGAGGGAATTTGTGGAATGCATTCGGGACCAAGGACGATAGTAGCAAAGGCAATGAACGCGGGATTCTATTGGCCTCTAATGTACGAGACAGCATCTGAAGAGGTCAAGAAATGTGATAACTGCCAGGTACACGCACCTATGACTCATCGACACAAGCACCAGATGATACCAGTCTCAACATCTTGGCCCTTCCAGAAATGGGCCATCGACATAATCAGACCATTTCCGGAGGGTCCAGGAGGAGTCAAGTATGTGGTTGTCGCTATTGATTATTTCACCAAGTGGATCGAGGCAAAGCCCCTGGCTAAAATAACCGGGGAACAGATGAGGCGATTCGTACTAGATAACATCATCTGTAGGTACGGGGTCCCGAAAGAGCTGGTAAGTGATAACGGTGTCCAATTTGCTGGGAGACCCTTCAAGCCATGGTGCGAGCAGATGCACATGCAGCAGGTGTTTACCTCCATCACTCATGCCCAAAGCAACGGACTGGTAGAAAGAGCCAACCAAAGCGTTATCAAAGGGATGAAGGGAAGACTAGGGAGGAAACAAAAAGGATGGCTGGAGGAGCTACCGTTTGTATTGTGGGCATATAGGACCACCCCGAAGAACTGCAATGGGGAAACTCCTTTTAGCCTGACTTATGGGACTGAGGCAGTCATCCCAGCTAAGACATGATCCCCGACCGCAAGGATGAAGCTCAGGGAGGCAGAGAACGAACAAGACCTCCGGATGAACCTGAACTTACTGGAAGAAAGGAGATAAGTAGCAGCGGTTAAGGAGGCTAAGTATAAGAAACAGCTGGAAAGCTATTACAACGCTAAGATGAAGAGGCTTAACCTAGTCCCGGGAGATTTGGTCCTGAGAGCAAATGAAGCCAGCCTGCAGGAAAGGACTGGGAATTTAGGACCCAATTGGGAAGGGCCCTATCGTGTCATATGGGCAAATGGCAAAGGAAGCTGCAAATTGGAAACTCTCCAGGGCAAGGAGGTCCCCAGAACGTGGAACCTCATGCAACTTAGGAAGTACTACATATGAGGGGCTTATCCCCAGGAAAAACGGCCAATAGCCACTTTTGTAATATTTAACCATTAGTCTGGGGCTCCCCCAAGAACAGATCTTTTGTAACAACTTATGCTGGGAAGTTTAACTCCCCAAGATGTAAATGACAGACGGACAGCTAACCTGTCCTATTTTGGTAAAATGACAGGTATTATAACTAGGCAGACGTGCCCAGGAATACTATAAACCTAACCAATAAATGAACACACGTGTATAGGGCATATCAAACATCCCAAAAGCCCGGCTGTGGGGCAAAATAGGGTCTAGCTAACCCAAAGAAAGCGGACAAAACAAGTCAAAAACATAATATCACATTATCAACTTGTCCAGCGATTGGCCTCGAACAGACAATCGCGGTTTAAACAAACAAACCAAAAATATAACACACTTCTATAAACAAGCCACAGAAAGAAGTTTTTTCTTTATAAAAAAAATAATAAAGTATACAGAGAACCAGTAAGAACAACAAGCAAAGACCAAAATACAGTCTCTTGCAAAACAGCTCACAGGTCTTCAGGGAAGCACCAACTTGATCCTCGGTAAAGACCCCTGCAAAACAAAAACAGGAAACAAACAAAGACAAGAAAGCAATACACCGTCATAAGCTACGATTAGATACCAAGGAGGCCCCCGACACAAAGGACCTCCTTCCAAACAACCACAAAGGTTTAAAGTATCCTAGGACAGGTAAGTTATCCAGATTGCAACCATATCGAAAGATGTTAATGTCTAGAAATCACTGGGGATCACCCCCGGACAAAGACGGCGGAGACGAAGGACCAGCAGAGGAAAACAGGGCTTTCAACTCGTCAATAGAAATCATGGGATGCTCCATGATCTTCTGAAGAACAGTAGGAATTTTTTGGATAACCTCTTCTTTGCCTTGGAATTATAAAGCGGAGTTTCTTTTCTGCCCAGGCCTTGAGCAGAATAGGCATAGCCATCCTTCAATCCGGTCTGGTAACCAACATCCCGATACGCTCTGTACACCTCCTCCAGGCCACTCTTGAAATCTTCTGACTGAGAGACTGCAGTAAGGAAAGCTGCAAAACCCTCGCTGATCAACCAATGTTTCTCCCTCGCTAACCGCTGATTATCGTCAGAAGTTATCCCATAATCCGCATACATGGTGTTCAATTGCTCCTGGGAAACGGAGCCAACTTCCTTCAAATACTTCAACTCAGCGGCTAATTCTTCCTTCTCTATCACCAGCACCGCCATCTCTTGTTCCCAAGCTCGCTCTTTCCTCTCTAACATGGCTCCAGCACCCTAGACAGAAAGCGTCACAAAAGTCCAAAAAACAGCTGAAAGAATATAAAAAAAAAGGGTGGAGGGGGGGAAGGCTATATACCTTCTCCTCCTGCAACCTTCTCTCAGCCTCGACCACTTGACACCTAAGTCTGGCAGGAACAGACTGGGAGGTTTTAAGCTCACCCTTGAGACCCTCATTTGCCCTCCTCAAATCGTCAATTCGCTGCAGCATGCCAGCACCCCTGAAAAAAGCTTCACAAAGAGACATGCTATATTGATCCTCGAAAAGATCATCCCTCAAAGCAGAATTTACAAATTTATGGGAAGGAGGAACAACATGACTCAGGAAGTCCCTGGCAGCCTCAGGAGTCCCTATCACCGAGGACTGAGTTACTTTCCATTTAGGGACATAAGTGAAGGGAATGGCATCAGCAAACAAAGGAGCCAAAGGGGACCGATGGGTGAAACCCTCAGGATCAGTGGGTTTGCTGGTTCCCGTAGCATGAAGAGGTGAGAGTTCAAAGGCTGAGGTAAAGTGAGCCAGGCCTACTTCCGGGGTTTTGTCCCGAGCCGGGAAGAGGAGGGACCGGTGGGGGTCTCTATGGGATCACGAGAACTCCCCTGCATCAAGAGAAACATCAGAAATAAAAGAGAGATGAGACATAATAGACAAAAAAAAAAGAGGGGACTCACCAACAAAGGTGCACTCACAAGACTTGAAGACCTCAGGTGTTTGGACAAAGAACCCTTGACCCCAACAGGGGGAAGTTCGGAACCAGCCTTCGAATGAGGGGGGAGTTTCTGCCCACTGGCACTCCGGACTAAATGTACTTCCAAATCTTCATCATCGCTCTGATCAACAAGGGCAGGATCAGGGGAACTCTCCTCCCCATCAGAGGAAGCGTCCTCACCCCCCTCTGCAGCGACGGAGCCCCCTACCTGGGTAGACCCCCCGGTAATTTGCACTACCCCACTCCGGTTCAGCCCCGGAACAACTTCACCATCAACCACAAACTTCACATCTTTAGAGTCTCCCTGAAGCAACCTCCATAAAGTCAACTTTGTGAGAAAAAGACACTAAAGATGACTACACAAATACCAAAAAACAAAAACAAACAGAGGGAAATCCAAGACAAAAAGATACCTTTTTTTACCAAAGAAAGCCTTGGGACGGACAGGGTAGGAAGGACTCAACCCTCCCATGGCTAAAATACCTTCAGAAAAAGTGAAAGCCCTAGTAGGGTTCTCACACATGCGTTTCCATTGAACAGTCTCATTGGCCGATAGGGTAGGAACGGCATCCTCAATGGGGGCATCAACATCCCTAGGCGAAGGGGATCCTGGCATCATAGCAGCGGAGACAAAAATAAACCTACTTTTCCAATCCTTCGGGTAAGTGGAAGTCGGCATAAAGGAATAATAGGGTTGTGACACGTTGTTCTGTCTCTTAGCAAATGTGAACCAATCTCCGTCGGAAATCAGTTTGTAAAACATACAAAATAAGGGAATGGAAGGTTCACCGGAAATGGCAGCACAAGACAACTCGAAATGCACCACTCTCATCAACCCTAAGGGGTGCAACTGAGAAAAGTGAACCCCAAAATGACGAAGCAGAGCAACCTTGAAAGCGGAAAGAGGATATCGGACTCCACAAGATGAGAAGGCCAAGATATAGAAGGGGATCCTATCCGGCGTAAATAATGCCGGTTCGTTGGGACCTGGTAAGGCGGGGGGAAACTGTTCAGGGATGCTATATGTCTTGACGAAAGACTTTAAGTCCTTCATCGTCAAGACAGATTTGATCACAGATCGGCCGGAGCGACTCATCGGAAAAAGATGAAGAAGGTAAGAAACGGAAGACGAAAACAAAAATGGAATGGGGATTCGAGAAGAATAAGGGGGTGTTTAAAAGAGAAGGAAACTGACAGGGCGAGTAACCGTCAAATCAGTTGTCCTTTCGAAATTCAAATGAAGGGGACACGTACATTTAAGGGGATAAACCCCCGCCACTAGTCTACGGAAGAAATGATGGGCCTAGCAATAAAAGGTGATGATTAATGACTGACCAAAGGTGGGCCCGCACTCACGGTTTAAGAAAATGAAACTCCCTCCTGAACAGTTATGATTCAGCCCCGGATCATGAGCCCCGGGTCTCAGAACCAGGGACTAAAGATGACTTGACGACGGGCCAATGGGAAGTCCCATTTTACCCGCTTTGAGCTACCCTCATGCAGGCCCAACTACAAACAAGCCCAAATAATAAGTTGCCTTGCCCATTAAGGTTCCCTTCGTTTACAATGAGCGGGAAACCATGATCAGAGGTGGCAGGCCTCATTTAATGTTTGATAAGCAGAGGATCTCGACTGGGAATCGTACTTCTCCGGCCAGGGCATTAAATAAGGATGCTATCATACCGTTAGGGGTCAGACACGTGTCTGAACCCCTCGAAAGCTTGCAGAATCCGTTGGATCACTTTGATAAAATATCTCATATGAGGAATAAGGGCCAAGGGTTATATAAGAGCTAAGGAGGATGGTCATAAGGCAGATCGGAGGTATCGCATTTAATATTCTCTCATTTTGTAATATACGAAACTTTGAAAACCCTAATGTAATAAATGTCATAACTAGTATGGCATATTACTATGTCGGATATTCAATGCCTAGAACATTGGTCAACTTTTAACCACAAATTAATTAAGGTATAATAATAATAATAATAATACTTAATAGTTGAGATTTGCTATGTGTATATGTCCCTACGAAGAATGAAAAAAAATAAATCATATGATGAACTATTATAATACTTTCTAAGAACTATTATAACACTTTCTAAACACATTAATATCTATTAATATCTATTAATAGAAGGGTGTAAATGAACAGTCATTTTGTGTTGGTCATATGTGATTGGGCCAATTTGGAGGTGGAAGCCTCATCACCAGATGAGACACGTGTTGTTAGAAAACCACAAACCCTATCGTGGTGGTGTCACGCTTACAAAGAAGCAGACCCACACACAAACCACAAAACCATACACAGAAAAGTTGAGAGAGACAAGGGGAATGAGGGAAAAACCGTTTTAGTGTGAGGGATAGAAAGAATCAGAGAAGAAGATCGGCCGGCCATCCTGTTGTTCTGGTTACCAGTGACAGTGACATTGAGGGTTCCGTCGGGCGCCGTCGGTGGTTGTGATCGACGATTTTGTAATTAACGGTGATGATGGCGGTGCTTCCGAATAAGGGATGTGGTGGTTGACGACGGTGAGCAGCGTCAGTGGTGGATGTAGTCGGAGACGGTGACGATGGTTAGGGTTTAACATGTGTCGCTTGCGAGTGTAGCAGAAAAGAACGACGGCTACGATCTGTTTATGAGTTCCGATGATGGTGTTTACAATGGTGACACTTTTCATCGGAGATGATTGGAATAGATGGCGTCAACGTTAAGATGGTTCGGGTGTGGAAGATCTGGTTACTTCTGTCGGCGATAAAAATTAGCGGGGGTTATTCGACTCTGTCAATCGGCGCTATGGTTACTTCTGTCGTTTTCATCCTAGATAAGAAGCAGGTATACTTATTTTGTTGATCGTTTAAGGTTTCTGTTTTGTTTTATTTTAATGAAAACACATAACAATCTTGCTTATTAAACCAAAAATGAAGGTTATATAAATCTTCCTGAAATCATAAGTTGGAAGTCAAATGATTAGCAAAAGAAAATGTGAACAATCTTGTAGGATAGTCTCTATGTTTGCACCGAGCCTTTATTGAATCACTTGCCATTTAATAAACTTAGAGAGAAGGCACTTCAAACAAAAATAGAGCATATCCATTATGTTGACGAAAAAAAACTGATGTATCACTATTGGTTTTGTAGAAAATGTAACCCGATAAATAATTCAATTAAATTAGTAAAAAAGGTTGCTAATAAATATTTGACCTTTGTTGTTCAGGCACTTTGTATGCTTCCATGTTGGGTTGAGGATCCACATGTATGGTGTTTGTTTCAAAAAGCACCTTGCCCGAATCCCATGTTATCTCTGGGTTGTTGAAGATAGAATGAAAATGCAGGTCATGTCAAAATACTTAAAAGACATGACTTTTTATTTATATATTTATAAATATAAATTTATACCCAAAAACAAGTATATTGATTGTAGTTTTTTTAACTGCAAAATAGAGTTTTGGTAGTGAAGAGTGGGATGTTGGTTTTGCCATTCAAGCTCTATTGGCTACTGATCTTGCTGAAGAAATCAGGTCTGCTTTGATGAAAAGACATAATATATTAAAGCTTCACAGGTCTTTAAATCTCTGATGCATTATTTGATGAAAAGACATGAAGCATTGATAAGAATACGTTTTGTAAATGTTTCACAAATACAATTACGTGTTCAACTTCCTTGATGTTCATTGCTTTATGCAGGTTGTCAATTGCATACTTGATAGATAAAGAATATACATGCATTTATAGGTTGCCTAGGAAGGAAAGGACGAAGTGTATTGTTACCGTCTTCCTATTGTATTCAATTATTAGTTTATGTGTTTTTAAGACTGTTTTTATTTGAGATTCTAACCTTAATGTCATTTCAGCATCCCTCTCGGAAGACAAGGCGTTTGAACCCCAATGGTGAGAAGGGAACCTCCTTATTAAAAAAGTTGTCATTTTCTCTCGCCTAGATTGGCCGTCAGCGACGCCCTCTCCATGTTATTTCAGGGGGTCATGACTACATGTATTTGGTGAGAATCATGAATATGGTAAGAAGAGGCCTTAAACTCTATTTTGGGTTTTATTTGCTTGCTGAATTAGGCACACCACATACGATGTAATCTTTTTGGTTCGGATCAGATTTGTGAGGTCTATTCTTCTTCATATTTAACTACAACTAAGTAACAAACCATGGTTCCTGCTAAAATGCAACATAACGGTTTTTTTCACTTTGTTCCTGCTCACTTGATGTTTACAAACATTAGTGTTTTAAGCATTTTTATTACTCCTTTCACAATTTTATAGTTTTTGTGACACGACATAAAGAAGTGTTGGTCTTATGAAAAAAATGTATAGAAAGAAAATGTTATAAGACTTAAGTTTAAGTGTGATTACGTGGTGATGCAGAAATGGTGACATGTATGCTGGCGCTTGCTTTGTAGACAAAATGCATGGTGTTGGTGTATACAACTTTGCAAATGGACGTTGGTATGGTGTATACAAATTTATAGATGGTAAGATGGGTTCTGGTGGTTAAACGTAGGGATCATGGAGATCGATTGGCACCCAATGCATCAACTATTTTATCTTTTGTCTCAAAATTATCAGGTAATCCCAAAGGGAACACAGTTGTCCCGTGGTCAAACTGGACGGGTTGGTTAATATAGTTATGTCAAATATGATTACAATACACATAAGTTCAACAGTAATAATGATCTTATACTTCGAACAAAAATCTTATAATTTTTTAGATCAATGGGTATAAAATTATTATGTAGATAAGAGTCATTTGATCATAAATGTCAAAACTCGCAGGTGTTGGTGGACCAATGATAAGGAGTAGGATTGTGTCGGCGTTGCTATCATTCCGGTCTATAATAGCATATAATGGATCTGCAAAGACGTTTAGTTTGACTAATATTGAGAAAGCAATCGACAATTTCAACGAATTGGGAGTTCTAGGTGAAGGTGGACTTGGTCGTGTTTATAGTGCCGTTCTTGTAGAAGGAACAAAAATGGCGGTTAAAGTACCTAAACGTGACGATCAACCGGTTGCCTGTAAAAACTTGGTTTGGTTGATTGGGATATACACAGGAAAGAAACCGGTATTTGGTTTATCAGCTTATGACAAATGGGAGTGTTGAATCCCATCTTCACAGTAATTTTATGTAACATGTTTTGCAAATTCGGGTTTAGGGGATGTTTGGGAATGGGGATTATGTATCATTGAAGCTGAAAAGATTTTCAAAAGTTAATCATTGGTTTATGAAGATGGTCTATATTATAATATAAATTTGGTTATTCAGATCGATAAGGAAACCCCACCATTGGATTGGGAGGCTCGCTTGAAGATAACATTAGGTGTAGCCCGTTGGGCGTAGGCTACGTTACCTTACCATCAAAGTATATTCAATGATTCGGTTTAAGGTGCGCTTAGAGCGCTGCAACGCGCGCTTGGTATAATCCTAGTTTGTATTAGAATTTCTAGAACCGAAAAAAAAAATAATAAAGTTAAATAAGGTATACAATAACTAAATAAGGGAATGGCTTAAGAAAATTATAGTTAAGATTATCATCATCGATCCTTTCCAATTTACCAAACAAATTTTCACGGACCTTCTTCTTCTCAAAACTTGACTGGCTTAAATTGCGGGATTTCGTATTCCTTTCACACGGTGGATTATCCCTATTAATCGATCTCATTCGGTGGTATCATTCCTTATGCAACGCTTCCAAAAGCCAACCCACATCTCCCTTAAACCTTTCTTTTAATCTTCAAGTGCGCAGACGAAAACATCGCTGCCGACCACCAGTCTCAACCTGAACCGACCAAACTTGCTTGTTACGCTTGCGGTTCATGTGTTGAATGGTACAAAAGACCGCTGAGCACCGCTACCACGTTGATCGGTCGTTCGGTAAGCTTCCTCTTTCAGTCGACTGCCTCTGGTATAGTGGCTGTAAAATTTCAACCCACCTACGTATAAATTAACCTCTAACTAGATTTTGGTCGTCGTCTCAGTTGTACACTCGGAAGCGCAATATCTTCGATCCATCACCATACCATCGACTAGTGGTGATCTAAAGATCTGTGGCGAACCTACATTGCACCACGCCGGTCGTCTTTTCTCTTCGACATAAGGTATCGGCACTAACCTGTTGGTGAAAACATTATATGAAAACAAAGCTGGTGAATAAAATAGTGACACTATGAACAAACAAAATTTACTTCGCATACATAAACTTAGTTTCCTTCAAGTCGACAGAAGTGAGCCTTTCTAATCGTTTCTGGCTGTACATGGTCCTTTTTTTGTTAGCTGGTGTAATCTACTAGTTGTGGTTTCCACCTACATTGTGGAAATTTTATGCGATTGACACAAAGAAAACGAAAATGTAACTCTAAATTTGTATTAAAAGTTTCATTTACCAACGACCACCACCAGTTAATAAAATAACTCTCCTAAAATGATTTACATTGTTTTTTTTTTTTCATGATATAAAAGTATTTTGGAAGTGAAGTTCTAAACTTTCGTACGTTTACACAAAACCAATAAGATTTAGTATTAAGGAATATATATACGAGGTCATGTATGGTTTGCCTTCTGTCAACTTGAGTAAACTAGTTGGCATATGATAAAACTATAATATAATCCTTTAATTTTAAAAGTTGTTTCTCTTGATCAAGGAAACAAGAAAAAAATAGGATGAATGATGTTTTTAACATTCTGAGACTAGTGGGAACTAAATAACAAAATTCATTCAGTGGGTTCCATAAATTAAATGAATGTAATATATAGTAACCAATCTAATTTAAAACACGATTAATATGTAGGACTTTGTTTCAAGTGAGGACTTGTTGCGTCTACATTGTTACGTTTAAGCTAAGGTACAGATTTTGTGGTGTCTTGCTCCTAGCATAGTTGTTTATTTGTGATCTTGTTTTTTTTATTCATGATATCGTATTCGTTCGTGATTGCTACTTGAACCATTGAGTTTTCTAATTATCGTTACATACATCGTATCGAGTTATTGTCCTTGCCACGCATGCGATAGGTTACACATTTATACTCATTGTCGCATGTTCCCATGACTAGTGATTGTTGGTATTAATGTTGGCTAGACGTGATATAGCCTTAGTGTATCGTTATTAAATTGACTTTGAATTAAGTGTATCATTTCATTAACCTCAATACCCGAGCACATCCACCTATGGGGACATAGGGCGTCAGCATAGGCACAGTTGACGTGCACCATCTGTGGCGGTGCGAAAGGCCCACGACGTCTCTATATTATATTGTGTGCTAAGTGATTGCACTTATTGATTATTGAGAGGCGTATGGATCGATCCTAGGAGTGTAAGTGTAAGTGTAAGTGTTAGTGGTAGTGGGATAGGTGTGAGTGCCCACATCCCCTCTACATAATGGTGCATTGGAACTGCAGCTAATGTACAAAGTGTTAGTGTTATTGTTAGTGGCTCACATGGGTATTTCTAATATACCTTTATGGTATTCATCAGTGATCATTCAACGTAGTGTATTGTTTGCATCGTTAAAGTGTTTAGTGTATTGCTTCTATCATTTATGTGTTAGTGCTATTGTTTCTCCGTTACTGGGCAATTTTTGGCTCAACCATTTCTTTTTCTTGTTTTCTTTTATTGTGTCTTAAACAGGTACTCAGGGAAATCGGGGAAATGTGTGAAGAGTGATAATAAAAAGCAAGAGTTGGAATAAGGAGTTTAATAAAACCTTATATTCAATAAGTTTAGACACTTATGTTTTTTTTTTCTGTTGAGACCGTTATGTCATTTTGGGGATTTTTTGTTTTTAAACCTATGGAATTTATGTTTTAATTAAGTTATTAATTATCTCTGATTACCGAATTATGTAACACGTCAGCCCTAATCGGGGCAGGGTGTTATAGTTATGGTATCAGAGCTTAGGCTCTATCCTGTAGAAAACATTAACCAAATAATTAAGACATGTGAGGATTGGGTAGACATTGGGTTAGGTATTTCCTTATGCGATAGGTCCTTATTTTTGCTTTATCTAAATTCTTAATGTGTTTTCTAGATGCCTCCTCGTCGTGCGACACGCCACTCTGGTCGTCGTAATGGTGGTGGACCAAATTAGCCTGATCCAAATATCGTAGCTGCTATCACTCAGGCCTTTACTGCTATGTTGCCTGCACTTGTTTAGGCCGTGCGTGGTCCTGATCCGAATCCGAATCCTAATCCAAACCCTAACCCTAATCCTAATCCGAACCCTAATCCCAATCCCAATCCTAATTTGAACCCTAATCCCAATCCAAATCCAAATCCGAACCCTAATCCAAACCCAAACCCAAACGGTGCAATTGGGGATTGGCTAGATAAGTTCATAAAACAGAAACCAAGATCTTTCACAAAGGCAACCACTCCAATTGTAGCAAGGGATTTGATTGCTCATATCGAGAAAATATTTCGGGCGTTAGGAGTTGGCGATGAATTTAAATCGAGGTTAGCATCGTATAAACTAGAAGAAGATGCGCAAACTTGGTGGGAATGTGTATTGGAGGAAAGAGGAAGAGACCCATTTGTGGAGAATTTACCCTGGGCAGATTTTCGTACTATTTTCTTTGAGAAATATTTCAACAGTGTGGATAAGAGTTCGTACACACGAGAGTATCACAATATCCGTCAGAGGAATGACGAACCACTTTCTGACTTCACTGATCGATTTTATAGACTAGTCGGATTTCTTGGGTCAGCTGTTGGAACGCCAGAGGAACAAGCAGAGAAATATCAATGGGCAGTTTTTGATCGGATTCATAGAGCAATCATCCAGTCGACGTTCCCCACTGTTGCAGAGGCCGCTAAGGCTGCCAAAAAGGTTGATATGGAGAACAAAGAATTTTTGGGTGGTTCCAATAATAGTAGGAAGAGAAACAGAGACGAGTATCGCGCTCCGTTCACTAGTGAGTCGTCTCAAGCACCTACTCGAAATAATCAAAACAATATGGGGAATAGGTCATCGGGAAGGAATAATAGACCATGGCAGGGAAGGAGCCAAAATCAGGGTCAGTTCAAACCCTACCAGCCACCAACCCAAGCTCAACCCGTAAATCAAAAAGGTAACGCGAACCCTACCCAGCCTCCAGTGTGTAACCATTGCAACAAGCGTCACCCAGGCATCTGTCGTCGACTTACTGGGGCTTGCCTTAAGTGTGGGGATATGGGGCATAAAATTAGTGAGTGCCCAAAGGCTGGTAACCGACCAACTGATACCACTAGGGGAGCTATTGTGCCACCTACTACTGGAGGGCGTGTTTTCTCATTGACTGCAGGGGAAGCTGCTAATGGTCCAGGTACCGTCTCCAATAAATGTTCCTTTTAGTAGTATTAATTTGCTTGCTTAGTTGTTTATGATTTTCATACATTCGTTCGTGTCTTATTGTTTATCAAATTATTAGGTACCGTTTCAGGTAGTATTTATTTGGGTGAGCGTGACTTGTATGTGTTATTTGATACCGGGGCAACCCCCTCGATAGTCTCACAACTAATTGCCCGACATCTTAAAATTACGCCTTCTCCATTGGATCAAGCTTTAGTTATTTCTACACCAATGGGAAATTCTTCGATTATTACTCACATCTATAAAGATTGCCCGCTTGTGATCGGAAATGTTATTCGTATAGCGAATCTTATCCCATGCAAATGGGAGATTTTGATGTCATACTAGGCATGGATTGGTTATTCATGCATCGAGCTACCATTGATTGTCACTCCAAACGAGTCATTTTTGGTGATATTCTGAATCCTGAATGTATTTATCAAAGATCTCAACCTCGAAAATCCATTAAAATCATCTCTGCTCTTAAAGCTCAAAAACTTATATCCCATGGATGCGAGGGATTCTTAGCTTCTATTAAAGATACCTCAGTGGATACACCACGTGTCGAAGACGTTCCTATTGTTCGAGACTTCTCTGACGTCTTTCCAGAAGAATTGCCAGGGATACCACCTGAACGTGAAGTAGAGTTCACTATTGATTTGATTCCCGGAGCTGAACCTATTTCTAAAGCACCCTATCGTATGGCCCCATTGGAGTTGAAGGAATTGAAAGAGCAGCTGCAAGAATTTTTGGAACTTGGATTCATTAGACCTAGTGTTTCACCTTGGGGAGCACCAGTTTTGTTTGTGAAGAAGAAGGATGGTAGTATGCGTTTATGCATTGACTACAGGGAGTTGAATAAGATCACCATTCGTAATCGCTACCCCTTACCGCGTATTGATGACCTTTTTGACCAACTCCAAGGAGCGAAGTTTTTCTCAAAGATTGATCTCAGATCAGGGTACCATCAGTTGAGGGTCAGAGATCAAGATGTTCATAAGACAGCATTCCGCACCCGCTATGGTCACTATGAGTTTCTAGTCATGCCTTTTGGTTTGACAAATGCTCCTGCTGTTTTCATGGATCTTATGAATCGAGTATTTCATGAGTACTTGGATCGGTTCGTGATGGTATTCATCGATGACATCTTGGTGTTTTCTAAAAGTAGAGGAGAGCATGCGAACCATCTTCGCACTGTTCTAGGGACTTTACGCTAGGAGAAGTTATACGCAAAATTTTCTAAGTGTGACTTTTGGCTTGAACAAGTGGCGTTTCTAGGTCACATTGTATCAGCGGAAGGTATCACAATGGATCCATCTAAGGTGGAAGCTATCACTAAATGGCCCAGACCATCTTCAGTTACCGAAGTTCGAAGTTTTCTTGGTCTCGCGGGTTATTATCGACGTTTCGTAGAGGGATTTTCTATTTTGGCCTTACCTCTCACTCAACTGTTGAGGAAAGGGGTAAAATTTACTTGGAACGATGATCGAGAAAAGAGTTTTGAGGCATTGAAGCAGAAGCTAGTATCCGCTCCTATTCTTACTCTACCTTCTGGCACAGGCGGATTCGATATATACAGTGATGCATCGAAGAAAGGGCTTGGTTGCGATCTCATGCAACATGGAAAGGTTATTGCATATGCCTCGCGTCAGCTTAAACCCTACGAGGTGAATTATCCAACGCGGGATCTAGAGTTAGCGGCAGTCATTTTTGCACTTAAGATTTGGAGGCATTATTTATATGGGGAGACATGTAACATATTCACCGACCATAAGAGCCTCAAGTATATTTTCACTCAAAAGGAGCTTAACATGAGGCAGAGGAGATGGTTAGAGCTACTCAAGGATTATGATGCCAACATTCAATACCATCCTGGTAAAGCAAATGTTGTTGCTGATGCACTGAGTAGGAAGAATTCTGGGGGTTTGGCATGCTTGACTGTTCAGCCGCAAATTCAATCAGACCTGATACGCATGGATATTGGTATGCAGGTTGGTGAGTCTGGTGGTTATTTGGCTAGACTGAAGATCGAACCGAACCTCATCACTCAGATAAAGGAAGCTCAAAAAGAAGATGGTGAGCTTTGGCTGGTCTTACAAAATTTGGAAGTAGGGAAGCAATCTGAATTTCGAGTGGATGAACATGGAACAATATGGTGTGGGAAGCGTTTATGTGTGCCAGATGATTCCTCTCTTTGTGAATCATTATTGACTGAGGCACACAGTTCACCTTATTCTATACACCCTGGATCCACAAAGATGTATAGGGATTTGAGGCAACATTTTTGGTGGAGTGGTATGAAAGAAGATGTAGCTAGACATGTGAGCCAATGTTTGATATGTCAGCAAGTGAAGATTGAACATCAACGGGCTAGTGGATTATTACAGCCTTTAGATATTCCTGTCTGGAAGTGGGATGGTATTTCTATGGACTTTGTAACTGGTTTACCAAGAACCCGTATGAAGAACGATGCTATTTGGGTTGTGGTAGATAGACTTTCAAAGTCTGCTCATTTCTCGCCCATTCGTAAGGAGTACGAGGTGAGTAAGCTATCAGAGATATTCCTTCGTGAGATTATTCGATTGCATGGTACACCATCCTCTATAGTGTGTGATAGAGATCCACGTTTCACATCACGGTTCTGGAAGGGTTTCCAAAATGCTTGGGATACGAAGATACGATTCAGCACTGCTTTCCATCCGCAAACTGATGGGCAGTCTGAACGTACTATTCAGACTTTGGAGGATATGCTTAGATCATGTGCACTTGAGTGGACGGGAAACTGGGATGAATACTTGTGCTTGGTGGAGTTTGCCTACAACAATAGTTGGCAAGCTAGTATCGACATGGCACCTTTTGAATTGTTATACGGGCGTAAATGTCGAGCTCCCACATGTTGGGACGAGGTCGGAGAAAAGATGATTGAGGGTCCTGAATTGGTACAGATCACGAATTAAAAGGTTGCTATTGCTCGTGAGAAACTTAAGGAAGCCCAGAGTAGACAGAAGAGTTATGCTGATCCCCATCGAAGGGCTTTGGAATTTAATGTTGGTGAAAAAGTAGTCTCACCATGCAGGGGTGTTCGACGTTTTGGTATAAAGGGAAAGCTGAGTCCTCGCTTTATCGGACCTTTTGAAATTTTGGAACGAATCGGCGAAGTTTCTTATCGGTTAGCTCTACCGCGACAATTGTCGCACGTGCATAATGTGTTTCATATTTCACTGTTACGTGGGTATAATTACCATCCTCTCCATGTGGTGAACTATTCTCTACACGAGATTCGTGAGGACTTATCGTATGAAGAGGAACCAGAGGCTATCTTGGATCGACAAGAACGTGTGATGCGTAAAAAGTCTTTTCCGTTCGTCAAAATCTTGTGGAAAAATCATCCAGAACGTGAAGCCACTTGGGAAGCGGAGGAGGCGATCCGTTCTCAATATCCATATCTATTCGAAACCTAAGGTTAGTGTTCCTAATGGTTAAATTTTTGTGTATCAAACTCACTAGTGTGTCTTTCGACTATTCTGCATCGTGTTTGCAACTTTGTTATCGTTATTCTTAGGCTTGATCTGTAACAGGAATAGTATACCATTTTCGTCATCGCTAATTTCGTGGACGAAATTATTTTTAAGGGGTAGGGAGTTGAAATACCCGTACCGTGTAGAGTAATATAACGTTAATTTCGAGGACGAAATTTCTTTTAAGGGGGATAGAATTGTAATATACGAAACTTTGAAAACCCTAATGTAATAAATGTCATAAGTAGTATGGCATATTACTATGTCGGATATTCAATGCCTAGAACATTGGTCAACTTTTAACCACAAATTAATTAAGGTATAATAATAATAATAATAATACTTAATAGTTGAGATTTGCTATGTGTATATGTCCCTACGAAGAAAGAAAAAAAAAATCATATGATGAACTATTATAATACTTTCTAAGAACTATTATAACACTTTCTAAACACATTTGTATTAGAATTTGTAGAACCGAAAAAAAAAATAATAAAGTTAAATAAGGAATGGCTTAAGAAAATTATAGTTAAGATTATCATCATCGATCCTTTCCAATTTACCAAACAAATTTTCACGGACCTTCTTCTTCTCAAAACTTGACTGGCTTATATTTCGGGATTTCGTATTCCTTTCACACGGTGGATTATCCCTATTAATCGATCTCATTCGGTGGTATCATTTCTTATGCAACGCTTCCAAAAGCCAACCCACATCTCCCTTAAACCTTTCTTTTAATCTTCAAGTGCGCAGACGAAAACATCGCTGCCGACCACCAATCTGAACCTGAACATACCAAACTTGCTTGTTACGCTTGCGGTTCATGTGTTGAATGGTACAAAAGACCGCTGAGCACCGCTACCACGTTGATCGGTCGTTCGGCAAGCTTCCTCTTTCAGTCGACTGTCTCTGGTATAGTGGCTGTAAAATTTCAACCCACCTACGTATAAATTAACCTCTAACTAGATTCTGGTCGTCGTCTCAGTTGTACACTCGGAAGCGCAATATCTTCGATCCATCACCATACCATCGACTAGTGGTGATCTAAAGATCTGTGGCGAACCTACATTGCACCACGCCGGTCGTCTTTCTCTTCGACATAAGGTATCGGCACTAACCTGTTGGTGAAAACATTATATGAAAACAAAGCTGGTGAATAAAATAGTGACACTATGAACAAACAAAATTTACTTCGCATACATAAACTTAGTTTCCTTCAAGTCGACAGAAGTGAGCCTTTCTAATCGTTTCTGGCTGTACATGGTCCTTTTTTTTGTTAGCTGGTGTAATCTACTAGTTGTGGTTTCCACCTACATTGTGGAAATTTTATGCGATTGACACAAAGAAAACGAAAATGTAAGTCTAAATTTGTATTAAAAGTTTCATTTACCAACGACCACCACCAGTTAATAAAATAACTTTCCTAAAATGATTTACATTGTTTTTTTTTCATGATATAAAAGTATTTTGGAAGTGAAGTTCTAAACTTTTGTACGTTTACACAAAACCAATAAGATTTAGTATTAAGGAATATATATACGAGGTCATGTATGGTTTGCCTTCTGTCAACTTGAGTAAACTAGTTGGCATATGATAAAACTATAATATAATCCTTTAATTTTAAAAGTTGTTTCTGTTGATCAAGGAAACAAGAAAAAAATAGGGTGAATGATGTTTTTAACATTCTGAGACTAGTGGGAACTAAATAACAAAATTCATTCAGTGGGTTCCATAAATTAATAAATTAAATGAATGTAATATATAGTAACCAATCTAATTTAAAACACGATTAATATGTAGGACTTTGTTTCAAGTGAGGACTTGTTGCGTCTACATTGTTACGTTTAAGCTAAGGTACGGATTTTGTGGTGTCTTGCTCCTAGCATAGTTGTTTATTTGTGATCTTGTTTTTTTTATTCATGATATCGTATTCGTTCGTGATTGCTACTTGAACCATTGAGTTTTCTAATTATCGTTACATACATCGTATCGAGTTATTGTCCTTGCCATGCATGCGATAGGTTACACATTTATGCTCATTGTCGCATGTTCCCATGACTAGTGATTGTTGGTATTAATGTTGGCTAGACGTGATTTAGCCTTAGTGTATCGTTATTAAATTGACTTTGAATTAAGTGTATCATTTCATTGATCTCAATACCCGAGCACATCCACCTATGGGGACATAGGGCGTCAGCATAGGCACAGTTGACGTGCACCATCCGTGGCGGTGCGAAAGGCCCACGACGTCTCTATATTATATTGTGTGCTAAGTGATTGCACTTATTGATTATTGAGAGGCGTATGGATCGATCCTAGGAGTGTAAGTGTAAGTGTAAGTGTTAGTGGTAGTGGGATAGGTGTGAGTGCCCACATCCCCTCTACATAATGGTGCATTGGAACTGCAGCTAATGTACAAAGTGTTAGTGTTATTGTTAGTGGCTCACATGGGTATTTCTAATATACCTTTATGGTATTCATCAGTGATCATTCAGCGTAGTGTATTGTTTGCATCGTTAAAGTGTTTAGTGTATTGCTTCTATCATTTATGTGTTAGTGCTATTGTTTCTCCGTTACTGGGCAATTTTTGGCTCAACCATTTCTTTTTCTTGTTTTCTTTTATTATGTCTTAAACAGGTACTCAGGGAAATCGGGAAAATGTGTGAAAAGTGATAATAAAAAGCAAGAGTTGGAATAAGGAGTTTAATAAAACCTTATATTCAATAAGTTTAGACACTTATGTTTTTTTTTTTTTTTCTGTTGAGACCGTTATGTCATTTTGGGGATTTTTTTGTTTTTAAACCTATGGAATTTATGTTTTAATTAAGTTATTAATTATCTCTGATTACCGAATTATGTAACACGTCAGCCCTAATCGGGGCGGGGTGTTACACATTTACTCCTCTTTCATTAATTCCGACCAACATTCCCACATATTCAATACACACACACGTATTTACTAGATTCACACCAAAGAGGAAATATTCCGGTGATTATACTCATCGGAAGAAGCTCCTCTCACTCTCCGGCAAGTTTACTTACTCTCACGCCGGAGCTTGGTCACGGATCCCCCTCTCGGGGCCCTCCGTGACGAGGCTAACGGTTTATTCTTTTGTAGCTTCAAGGAACGGAACATCTTGACGTCAGCGAAGATCCATTTAACGTCAGCCGGGATTTGGGTATTCGACAGGTGCATATATAAAGAGACTAATATAGAGGTTAAAAGGTTACACAACTTGTATTAACTCATAACATCAATCGGCCTCTTTCTCTCCCAACCGATTACCCTTTTCGTTTTACCATCACCATCATTAGATTGCACCCTAAGGAGAAACCAGATCATCTTGACAAACATGTCGAACTCGATGACTGCATCTCTTACTAGATTCTCTGCTAGCCTGTCTGCAATCACGAGTATGTTTTTTATGCTTTCCATTATGCCTACAACAGAAATGATAAACATGTATATGTAAAAAAAATATTGATCATAGAAGCAGAAAATAGAATAGAAGTCTAATCGCGAAGAAAAAGGTGTAGATTCGTATTTTTAGTAAAATAAATACGGTAAAGTTTTGTTTTTCTTGTTTTTTTTAATCCCAATGGTCGAATCCCCACCTGTCTTATGACCATTTCACCTTGTATCTGGAGATCGTTAACACTACCGTTTGGAGTTACGACGATGTTTTCGTGAACCGGCCTCTTCCTGGCTCAGAAAAAGCTTAACCAAAACTCGGTTGTAAGCGAGTCGGCTCGGATCGATTTGTAAACGAGCCGAGCTAGAGCTAAGCCTAGCGCAGCTCATAACTTCACGAGCCGGCTCGGATTATTTTATTTTAGATAGATTAATTTTAATTTTTAAATGTAATAATATGAAAATTATGTGGGAAAAGGTTAAAATGTTAACATGTTAAGTTTAGTTAATCAATAACATACAAAATTTTGATACAATTAAAAAAAATTACATATTCAATTTTTAATACGTCTTTCAATCTTTAAAAAAATAGAAAAATAAAATTAAAAACTAACTAGACGGCTCAATTTGCCTTGAGCTGGCTCGAACATTTTATAAGTCGAGCTCAAATTTAAGCTTGATTTTTAAACTCAATAAAATAATGGAGCTAAATTGATCCAGGCCGTTTAAGATTGAGCTCAAGTCGATCTAGGAGGGCCCTCTTACGTTGTCAAATTGTTCTCCGTGATAGTGATTGGCCGATGGCTATGCAGCACTTGTTCGTCTTCTTTGTCGGTGGTTGCCAATTAAAAAATAAGACACCATTTTTTAGTAATATCTTACAAACTAATATTCTTTTTCTTTTGCATTTATGAACTTGTATAAAAAAATACAATCTATAATTTACATAAAATATTTTCTTTTTGGGATTAAATTTTCTTTTAATATTGTTACGTGTCAAAATATAGAGTTATTGGATTTTAATAATCATAAGTTTCACCCGTTGGCTAATAATAATCCAAACTCTAAAAATTCCCTCTAACGATCCCAACTTGTAAGAATTTGGCCCCCATCGATCATTTTCAAATTGTAGGTACACTTAATTCAATTAAGAAGGCTACATGTGCACTTGAATCTATTGAGTATGCCAAATTTTTAGACCGCCCGTAATGGGGCATGGTTTATAAAAAAATTCGATGATAACGCCCGAAAACGCCGAGAACCCATTACACCCCGGCGTGTTTCGGCGTGATTTTGGGCAAAAATGGTTTTGGCGTTCTTTCAAACACGCTCTGATGGTTGTTGACGGGCCAATCAAGAACTAGTTAACGACTACTTTGTTTTTTTTTAACCTTTTACCTAAGATTGGAAGGGGCGTTATTGGGCATTATTCCCACTACGCCACTTTTGCAATAACCTCCAATAATGCCCCCATGCTGAATGGACTGCCACGTGGCGCAAAACGCCCAAGGGTGGGGGCATTATTGTTCAAACCACTACACATGGTCTTATATGTTATAAAAGGATCAATGGGGACCAAATTTTTACAAGTTGGGATCGTTAGAGGGAAATTTTAAAGTTGTGAATATTATCAGCCAAGAGATGAAACTTTAGATTATTAAAATCCAATAATCCCAAAATATACTTATATAACATTGAAGAAACACGGAACTAATTATGGTATTAATCAGTTTGGTTTATGTTCCTATCATAGTGGTTAATCTTCCTTATTGTTTCCTGAGCTCTTTAATGATTGAATGATCCTGCAAAACAGAACACCGTTACTCGTTAAGAGGGGAATATGGGGGTTTCTCTCTTAACCGGGCTCTGGCGTGAGAATAAGCGACTGCTTTGGGGAAGATAATTAAGTATTAAGAGTGAGAGTAGAGAGAACGAAGTGTTTAACCTGTGAAGTGAGGTCCATATTTATAGCCGGAGAGGTGTAAGAGGATATGGGCTGATGGGCCTTGAGCCTGAAGGCGACAACATAAGGGATATGCTCCTTGTCTCACTGGTGTCGACCGTTAGTGGTTAGCAGGAGCTCTTGGGAGTTGGCGCAATGTGATTGGAGCCACGTGTCACTGTTGTCGGCCTGGCCGCCTTTCTGCCATCAGCAGCTAAGTGGAGATCGTGGGGCAGTTGTCTCTGCCCTGTGATTGGTGCCATGTAGGCGTCCTTAAGTACTTTTGTCTCCTATATGTCAGACGATCGTGGAGCACGATTGAGCAGGGCCAGAAGGACGCTGATTGGCTCTTTACTTGTACCTTGTGTACTATCTGAAACATCCTGGCGTTGCTTCCCTGCGCGATTCTTACTGAGCACGTAACTACCCCGCGCAGGAGTATAGGTTACTGCATGCTCATTCTGAATACTAAGTGTTGAAAATTGAGCTTCCTATTGCTTAGACCTCGCGCCGCATCAAAGAATGTTGATGTAACCGCGCGACGTTAGCGACAAGAAATTTACTGAATAAGGAGTATGGTCCTGCGCGCAACCTTGACGGAGGTTTGCGCGGTTTTTTGGGACCATACCCCTTCAAACATATTTACATTTAAACCGTATTATTGAACGGATTTACATTTAAACGATTTAATAGTTTAGACATGAATATTTCTGTTTCTAACACGTAGACTTCTCTATACGGTGGAAGACATTTATGGTCAACCACGGTTCTGAATTATTTATAGGAAAGTTGTTACTCATATCCAATGTCAAATATGGATGGTAGTACGTCAATAAGCTGGTTATTCTTTGATATGCATGTTTCGCTCAATTCAATATCGACGGCGTAGAAAAGCAAAAGTTTTCAAACTAACCGTTAGCTTTTAGAGTGATGTTCGACGGCGTAGAAAAGCAAAAGTTTTCAAACTAACTGTTAGCTTTTAGAGTGATGTTATTTGAAAAAGGGCGAAACATTTAGACCGGTGGGTATGGAGAGGATAGTCTCTTTGAAGACTACGCGCCACGTAATCACGGGAGAAGGATAGTCTCTTTGGGGACTACCCAAGGGTGTGGGGACTAGCCAAGACTACCCCACCATTAATAATATATTAATATATATATATATATATATATATATATATATATATATATATATATATATATATATATAGGGAGCCGCTAGAATGAGAACCACCACGAGTTATGAGAACCACGAGAACCGCGCCCCGCGGGTGGCTGTCGGCGACGAAATTTTTTTTACACCTAGATCCGTATATTTTAGTGGGGGGTTTAAATTTTCGGTTCAAACGGCGCGCCCGAGGGGGTAGTTTTTTACGCCCAAAGTTTGGTAAAAAAAAAAAGAAAAATTAAAAAAATTAAAAAAACCCAAACTTTGGGCGTAAAAAACTACCCCCTCGGGCGCGCCGTTTGAACCGAAAATTTAAACCCCCCACTAAAATATACGGATCTAGGTGTAAAAAAAATTTCGTCGCCGACGGCCACCCGCGGGGCGCGGTTCTCGTGGTTCTCATAACTCGTGGTGGTTCTCATTCTAGCGATCCCCTATATATATATATATATATATATATATATATATACACATAAAGGAGGAGAGAGAAGTCAGATGGGGGGCCCACCAGCTTGCCCCGTCTTCAGTGGCGGAGCTTGACCAAAAGTTTCGAGGGGACGTAAAGTGATGGGACCCAAAAAAAATTTCCTATCGTTATGTTTCGGGTCGGGTCGGGTTGGCTATTCGATTCAAGTCGGGTCAAATAATAACAGTTCCAAATAAAACAAAGTGTATATTTACCAAACTATCCATCATTTATATACAAAGTTTATAAATATTTAGGATATACAATTTAGGAAAAATGATCGGAGGGGATCCTATATAATTTTAAAATTCTCGGACGAAAAATCGAAAATTATACACTTCTAACCGAAACATTGGGGTGGGCGGGTGCACCCCCGGGCACCCACTATACTTCGCCCCTGCCCGTCTCCACCGTCGGAATCCAGACGGAAGTGCCGTGCCGAGCCCTTTAGGGGCGGTGTGCGACGTTGCTAAGGGGGGGGGGGGGGGGCGACCCTGTGCCGATCCCCGTACCCATTGGTCTTATGTGATAGGTATGATTGGTATATATATGTTTTTTCAATAGTAGAATCATATATCTTTTCTTTGGGATATTAGATTTGAATAACCCTAACTTTCATCAATTGGCTGATAATAGTCTTAGCTTTCAATTTGTACACCAGCACTCCTAACTTTCAACTTATTGGCCGATAACACTCCGTAACTAACTAAACTCTAACCCAGTTAATATGGTCCTTTTTGCTGACGTGGCAGCTGATGTGGCCTTTTTGATAACATGGTGGCTGATGTGGCAGCTGACGTGGCATTTTGATGACATGGCAGCTGATGCGACATATGACGTGGTATTTTTGTGATGACGTGGCAACTGACATCAGCTAACTAAGTTATGGTTCGGTTAGTTAGGGAGAGTTATCAACCAATAAGTTAAAAGTTGACAGTGCTGGTTTACAAATTGAAAGTTGGAAGTGTTATCACCCAATTGGTGAAAGTTAGAGTTATATAAACCTAATATCTCATATAAAAAAACTTTTCTTTTAAATTATTATATTAAGAGCACCCACAAACCAAGAGTCATGAATAGGGGTATCTAAACGGGTTTGAGTCAGTTTCAGGTTGAACCTGCGAACCCGTTTTGGTTAACGGGTCAGGTTCGGGTCAACCAGGTCAGGTTGGCAGGTTAACCCGTTTAGCATATTTATATTATATTTTTTACAATATTTTTATGTCATAAATTCAAAGTGTGTTTATTTTATGCCATAATTATAACTTGAAAAGAGAAATTAACATGATTTTATAATTCAAATACAATTGAATTATATACATTTGTGTTTTAGGAAAAATTTTGTTTTAATATATTCATTTCAGAAAAAAAAAATTAAAAAAATAAAAAAATCGGATGGAACGGGTCGTTTTCGGGTTAACTCACAAAGTTTTAGGTCGTGTTCGGGTTCATATGTATGATACGATTTTCAGGCTCGAGTCAGGTTTAGATTTGTATAAATTTTTCGGGTTAACATCGGGGTTGAACCCGCAAACAAGACCCATTAAACACCCCTGGCCTCCTAGGCAACTACTAATGGGGTGGGAAGGGGCAGACCTTTCTGTATATGTCTTTGTCATGTGACACCGATGGAAGTAACATTTAGAGTAAATTGTTAAAATGATTCTTAAGGTTTGGTCACTTTTGTCATTTTAGTTTAAAACTCAAACTTTTTGAATCTGGGTCCCTGTGGTTTCAAATTTGTTGTCATTTTCATCCAAAAGCAAAATTTGTTAAGATTTTTCAGTTAACATCTAGCTTTTTTGTCCTTTCCCTTCCTTTTAATGAAGGGCAAAATGGTCAGAATTTTTTAATTTGTTATAATAAAACGTTAAAAGACAATTTTGCTCTTCATTAAAAGGGAGGAAAATGACAGAAAAACTAGATGTTAACTAAAAAACTTGACAAGATTATTTTGGATGAAAATGACAACAAAATTGAAACCTCAGGGACCCAGATTCAAAAAATTTGAGTTTTGGACTAAAGTGGCAAAAGTGACTAAACCTCAGGGATCATTTTAGCAGTTTACTCTAACATTTATATGTATCTTTTTTTTCTGAAAGCAGAATCGCACTGTATGTTTTGAACAATCAGGGCCGGTCCAAGCTTTTTGGAGGCCCAAAGCGAATATTAAATTTGGGGCCCTTTTGAATAAATATTATTTTACTCACCATCTTAATGATAATTGATAACTTATCAATATTACTAGATTAATCGCTTAACGAGTCGATAACATGTTAATGAACATGGATCAATGACTCGTTGTTAATGGAGGAAAATTAAATTTGTTAAAATAAAGTTAAAGAACGTCTAGAGATTAGGATTCCTGAAATTCAAAAGATACTAATTGCAATGTTTTCCAAAAAAAAATTAGGGTTAATTGCATATTTCTCCTTAAAAATCTTCTTAATTGCTTATTTACCCAACCTAAAATTAAAATTGCTTATATCTGCTTCCTCAACTAATGAAATTACAAATTTACCCATTTTGATTTATTTTATTAAATATAAATTATACAATGACTATTTAACCTTATTTTTACTAAAACCTTAAAAATTTTAATATTTATCCATTTTTACTAGTTTTTGTGGCTTTTCACAATTATTTTTACACTTCCTTAGTTTTTTTCGTTTTTAAACGTATACTTTTGTTTTCTTTCAGAATTTTTTTTTACTAAAACTTTAAAAATTTACATATTTATCCATTTTTTTTTTTTTACATTTGTGGTTTTCTTAAAAGTGTGTTTTCTTAAAAACATATACAAGAGAGTGTTTGTGATTTTCTTAATAAAAAACAACAATTGCGTTTTTCTTTTAATCATTAAAGGTAGCTTAAGGTATAGATCTAGGGGTGTTTGTGGCTAACATAGATATATATATATTAAAATACATTTAATGATTAAAAGAAAAAAAGCAAAACAAATAACTTAGTAAAATTGTAAAAAACTAGGAAAAAAAATCTGACTAGCGAAATGTAAAGAAAAATAAAATTAATTGTGGAAAAGGCACAAAAACTAGTAAAAATGGATAGATATGTATGTTTTAAAAGTTTTAGTAAAAACAAGGGTAAAATAGTTATTATATAATTTGTTTTGAATAAAATAAATCTAAATGTGTAAATTTGCAATTTTATTAGTTAAGTAAGAGGATATATGCAATTTAATTTTGAGTTGGGTAAATACGCAATTAAGAGGTTTTTTAAGGGGAAATATGCAATTGTCCCAAAAAATTATTAACACTTATAGCATACTTGTTGAGACCGTCTAAGAGTTAAAATGCCAGTCGCACAAAAAGTGATAAACTTATTCTTGTTTCTAAGAGCACCAACTACGATTTTGAATTCTTGGTTGTGGTCAATAACAGTTTGAAAGCAAATTAGGATAATAGAATTTACTTATCAACTTTAATAAACCAAAAAGATAAAAACCACTATTAAATTGATGATTTTGCTAACAAAACCCAACAATCTTAACAAATAAAATAAAATCAAACAAAAACATACAACAAGTAAGACCTGATTAAGTCCCTGATATAGAGTTCTCTAGCACTATGATTTCATTGACTTGTAGTGAATGAAATAAAAACAAAACAATCCAACATTGCTCAACATGAACTCCAATACTTATAAATAATCTTTTTTTTTTTTCTGGAAAATGAACTCCAATGAAATAAAAAAAAAACATTCACAGAACAACCCATTGAAATATATTAATGGATAAACTCTATAGCCTAGAAAGCAGAATAATAAAGAGGCCGAACATTAGATTTTATATATTGGATTTTTTTGTACATGGCCCTACGAGGCTTCTCCAAATTTAAAAAGAAAAAAAAACAAGATTTAAACGTTGGTTGCAGAGAATCGAACCGGGAACTGGCTTTGACAATTAAAAAATGATAACCACTACACTATAGGAGTGAGATTCGTCAAATTAATCAAACTCCGTCTTATTATACATAATATTTTTTCAAATAGAGACTCTAAAATTTTGGAGACCCAAAGCGCTAGTCTAGGTTTGACACACTGAAGGGCCAGCCCTCTAAACAATAACAAGTATAAGAAAAGTTAATACTACCATAATTTAATGTAACCATTTCCTTTCCTTTGGTCGAGTAGCTATTCACTTGTAGTCTTATATCTATAGTAGGGGTTCAAATGAGAAGACAAATTTTGTAAGAATAAAAAGAATAAGTTTTAAACCAATAGAAATGCTCCATTTTACTTCATTAATATGTGTATTTAATGTTATTAATAAGGGCATATAGGTAAATTTCTAATTGAAATTAATTAGCTAACTAATTAAATTTGTAACTCACTTTTAAATATACTCTTTCAAGATAAAATAATTTAGGGTGAAGGACAATCTTCGACATGTGTAAGATAAATTTTAGTATGTGTAGGATAAATTCTTAAATGTGTATGCTAAATTTAGATATGCGTAGGGTAAATTTCGGATAATGTAAGATATATTTAAGATAAATTTTGAAATGTGTAGGATGAAATGTTTTTTGCTTTATTAATGAGAGATAACATAATTAATGGGAGGAGTTATAAACTATTTAATATTTTACCATTATGCCCTTTCTTCTTTTTCTTCTCACATTAAATTTCTTCTCAAATGAACCTTCCCCTATATCTATATTAGTTGCAAGTTATAATAAAATCTAGAGTAAATTGCCATTTTGGTCCCTGAGGTTTGGTCGGTTTTGTCACTTTAGTCCAAAACTTTCATTTTGGTCCCTGTGGTTTCAGTTTTGTGCTATTTTGGTCCAAAATCAACTCAGAATTTTCAAAAAAAACCTGCTATTTTGTCCTTTTCCTCAAGGGCAAAATGGTCATTTGCCACCGTCTCTATAAACTCTGCTCTCTCTCTATAAACTCTGCACTCTCCCCCCCTTCTCACCACTGCCACCTCATCCCCCCTCCATTAACACCACCACTGCACCACCACCATCCCCACCGTACCACAACCACACCACCACCATCAATCCAGTCCAACACAAGCAATCAAAATATGCAAATTCATATTCTCAGAGCCAAAAAAAAATCTAAATAATACGTGCATACACAACAAAAATCTAAATCAATCATTCTTCTCCACCAATCTACAACACAAATCAAACAATTTCTAATCACCAAATTATAACCTAAATAAAAAGGAAAACAATCAAAACCTATAAAGCTCCTCGAAACTCAGTCCACTAGCATTACGATGGTAGAGGGCAGATTGATGGTGGTGGATTTGAGAAGTATGACCTGATTTAATCCTGTTCAGGCGATTCGAGAAGATGATGTTCTAGTGGCTCAGCCCAAGGAGATGGGGTTTTGGAGAAGATGATGTTACAGTTCCGGGTCTCATCACCACCACCACTGCCCCAACCACCTCCTCCGCCGTCGCTGCTGCTGCCCCAACCACCTCCTCCACCGCCGCTGCCCTGTACTTCCCCAAATAAACCTTCAACGGCTCCACATACTCTTCAACTGCTCTGACACTTGTCCGATGCTTCTCCGGTGATGAAGTTTATGTAACACCCTTAATAATTTGAATAGTAATAAAAGATAATCATAAGAACTTTATAAAAATTCAAAGTTTACAAAAAAACATTCCGAGTTTAAAACCATACACATTTGTGATAATACCAATCACATTCGAGAAAGTATATAACTAGTTTAACGTAACCCTTGCTAGTAACTAATCACTAGTTTAAGGGATTTAAAACACGATCAACAAAAGAAATTACAACATGTTTAAAGTTTAGACAAAATTGAGTTTAGTGCGGAAGCTTCAAAATACGTGTTCGGTTCTTGACATGTACTTGATCACCATCCGAGAGGGCTTCATACATACCTAGGGTCAAACACTAAAATATTAGTTTTGAAAATAATACATTACGTATAAACGAAATTTAACAACGCGAAGCATCAAACAAAATATAAATTTTCTGGGTTCCACCGTAACTTACGGTGTCACCGTAAGTTACGGTGAACCTGGAATGTCTCTAGTTCTACCGTAAATCAGGAGCTTTACACCGTATACTTTTAATGTTCACCGTAATTTACGGTGGAACCGTAAATTACGGTGGAACCGTAAATTACGGTGGGTTCTGCAACCTTACCCTTTAACTAATTTTCAACTTTAAAAGTTCATAACTTTTTACTCATTAGTCCGATTTAGTCGATTCTTTTACCTACGAGTCTGTAATAAGATTACGGATCCAACCATATAACTTACACATCTCGAAAACCGAGATACCGACGTTCGGCTCACAATTTCTTTGTTTCAAATCTTCAACCCATTAACAAGGTACATGATTCCATATTTCCATCCTAATGACACATTAGCCATAGTACCCAACTTCCCGGGCTTATGACCTTGGAGTATACGCGCCATACCATGGCTTTGCGTTTTCTCCGAACTAAACATTTGTTTTCTCGGAATTCAAGCATCCCGTTTCAAACGGCATCTTCTATTAACTTTTATTGTTTGACCCGATATACCGGGTTCGTAGACTTAAAATATTATAACCAATTTATTGATGTATTACCATCTATCACCTAGCAAGATATGAGACTTTTAAGTCTCTACTCATGTGATTCGTTTTCAAGCAACATTTTGACCCGTTTGGCTATCTAGTGAAAATCATCACTTTATTAGCATACCAAACCAAATTTCCAATGTTTATTTTGACCCGTTTGATGATCTAGTGAACTTCGCCACTTTAAGGATACATCAAACGCATCAATTACAATCCGACATCGTTTGTACATTAAAACTAAACATTATTGCATAATACAACGAGACTAAAGTCACGTACCTTTAGAGCACACCCTTTCCGCGAGTATCACCCCCGGCGTGTCCACTTGACGTTCCGGATTCTTTACCTAAAGAGTTCAATTCATAATAACAAAATTAGAACTCTTTCATAGGCTTTAACGCATTAATTCATAACATATGCAAATCTGCGTTTTTAGCCATCTTCAACGTGTTAACCCTCATTTAGGCGTTTTATCAAACACCTTGCGGGTCAGATTTCTACATGATCTAAACCAAGTTCATAACTTGAAATTATTACCCAAATCAACTTCAATTAGCCAATATACACATATTTTAACATCAATAACTTCAGAGATTAGCCCACAAATTTCAGTTTACACTAGAACAAGAATCTTAATCCTAGTGTTTATCAAGTTCTACTAACCTTCTAATCACCCACTATAGTGATTTTGATTCTTACAACTAACATGCAAGATTTTGACAAGAAATCATCTAGGGTTTGTTCCTAGACTTCATATTACTTCAATTTCATGTTTTACAACACATAATCAAGTTCTACATTCGATTTCGATCACATGCATGAACTTTGAATCAAATGAAAATGACCTAATTCAGCATACCTTATGACCCCCTTGACGAGGTGATCACGATTCCATGTTTAGATTTCGATTTCTACTGGATTTTGACCTTCAATTTGAGAGTTTAGTAGATTTTTAGGTTTTGGAAGTGTGGGTGTCGCCCCCTGCCTTCTGTTGATCGACCAGCCCTCATTTGAGGTGTTTGGTTTGTTTTATTTCACTAATATTAGTATCTTAAGTTTCAATTTTAACAACTTAAGTCCCTCCACTCTTATTTAGTTTATATCCTTGTCCTTTTAACTCATTCAAGTGTTACTACAAGACTCCTAACTAACTAGGTTATTTGTCCTAGTTAGTTTATTTTTGTTCATTATACAACTTTATAATTCTAGTATAAAGTTTTAAAATTTCGGGATGTTACAAGTCCACCCCCCTTAAAAAGGGTTTCGTCCTCGAAACCGTAATACGTACCAAATAGTTTAGGGTAGAGTCGTTGCATCTCTTCTTCGGATTCCCACATGGTATCCGCACCCTTCCTGTGCTCCCATTTAACCTTCACTTGGTTAATTACTTTGTTCCTCAGACTCTTCTCTTTTTTATCTAAAATTGCAATTGGCCTCACAGCATAGTTGAGGCTGTTATCCACCTCGATGTCATCATAGCAGATACAAGTAGTTTCGTCTGCTAAACATTTTCGGAGATGTGACACATGGAATGTGCTATGAATTCCACTCAACTCCTCGGGTAGTTCAAGGCGATACGCTACCTTACCAACCCGTTCAGTGATCCTGAAAGGCCCAATGAACCTCGGACTCAACTTTCCTCTTTTTCTGAACCGTATGATTCCTTTCCACGGGGATACCTTCAGCATTACCTTATCGCCCACTTGAAACTCAATAGGCCTATTTCGCTTATCCGCATACGACTTTTGTCTATCCTGAGCTGCTTTTAAGTGAGCTCGGACCATATCGATTTTCTCATTCGTAGTTCGGATTATATCAGTAGGTGCTAATCCTCGTGGTCCCACTTCTCCCCAACACACTGGGGTTCGACACTTCCTACCATATAGCATTTCATACGGGGCCATTTTAATGCTCGACTGATAGCTATTGTTATATGAAAATTCGACCAAGGGTAGATGGACATCCCAACACACTGTGGTTCGACACTTCCTACCATATAGCATTTCATACGAGGCCATTTTAATGCTCGACTGATAGCTATTGTTATATGAAAATTCGACCAAGGGTAGATGGACATCCCAACTACCCCCGAAGTCGATGATGCAAGCCCGCAACATATCTTCCAACGTTTGTATCGTTCTCTCACTTTGCCCATCTGTTTGCGGATGATAAGCAGTGCTAATGAACAGTTTAGTTCCCATTTGCTCTTGGAATTCGCGCCAGAATTTAGAGGTAAACCGAGTATCTCTGTCTGACACAATGGATATCGGCACTCCTTGACGTGCTATAATTTCATTAGTGTACACTTCCGACATCTTCTCGGATGTATAAGTCTCACGAATCGGAATGAAGTGAGCACTTTTCGTCAATCTATCCACGACTACCCATATAGCATCAAACCCGCGATTGGTTTTGGGCAATTTGGTTAACAAATCCATCGTGATTTGTTCCCACTTCCAAACTGGAATATCCAACGGTTGCAATCTTCCATATGGCTTTTGGTGCTCCGCTTTGACTTGTAAACAAGTCAAACACTTCTCCACATATTTCACAATATCTCTTTTCATTCCGGGCCACCAATAGTTTTGTTTTAAGTCATTATACATTTTGGTCGCCCCTGGATGAATTGAATAATGAGATTTATGGGCCTCGTCAAGTAGACACACCTTGGCTCCACATGTATTTGGAACCCAAATTCTCCCAAACCGAGTTTTCAATCCTTGGTTATCATCCTCCAGGTCTTTTAGCTGCCAACTATCCTTTCCCTCTTCACATTTTCTTCCTTGACTGCTTCAATTTGAGACTTCCGGATTTGTTCAAGCAAACCCGATGTCACAATTAGTTGCATCGATCATACTCGAATAGGCGTATAATCTGTCTTCCGGCTCAACGCGTCTGCCACTACATTAGCCTTCCCGGGGTGGTAATGTATTTCACAATCAAAGTCCTTGACAGTTTCTAACCACCGCCTCTGCCTCATATTTAATTCCTTCTGATTGAAGAAATACTTTAGGCTTTTGTGGTCGGTAAAGATAGTGCACTTCACCCCATACAAGTAATGCCTCCATATTTTCAAGGCGAACACCACTGCTGCCAACTCGAGGTCATGGGTAGGATATCTCTTCTCATGAGTCTTGAGCTGTCTCGAGGCATAGGCTATAACCTTGCCCCGCTGCATCAAAACGCAGCCAAGTCCCGAATGCGATGCATCCGAGTAAACTACCATATCCTCCGTTCCGTCCGGTAATGTCAACACCGGCGCATGGGTCAATTTTTCCTTGAGCGTTTGGAACGCCCTTTCTTGGTCCTCGGCCCAAATAAACTTTTCATCCTTACGGGTTAGTTTGGTCAACGACGTAGCAATTTTGGAGAAATCTTGTATGAATCTCCGATAATAACCCGCAAGCCCCAAGAAGCTTCTGATTTCCGAAGGACTTTTCGGTGGAGTCCATCTTGACACAGCTTCTATTTTTGAAGGATCTACCAGCACCCCGTTTGCACTAATGATGTACCCAAGAAATTGCACCTCTCGTAACCAGAAGGCACATTTTGAGAATTTCGCATACAATTTCTCTTTCCTGAGCGTCTCCAACACTTCACGCAAATGACTTGCGTGTTCTGCTTCATTCTTGGAGTATATCAAGATATCATCAATAAACACTATCACTGACTTGTCTAGCATGGGTTTGCAAACCCGGTTCATGAGATCCATGAAAGCCGTGGGTGCATTAGTTAACCCAAAGGACATCACGAGAAACTCGTAATGTCCGTACCGTGTACGAAAAGCCGTTTTCGGTACATCCTCCTCTTTGACTTTCAACTGATGATACCCCGATCTGAGGTCGATTTTTGAGAACCAACTTGCACCTTGTAATTGGTCGAATAGGTCATCAATTCTTGGAAGTGGATATCGATTCTTTACCGTGAGTTTATTCAACTCGCGGTAATCAATGCACATACGCATGCTCCCGTCCTTCTTTCTCACGAAAAATACCGGTGCGCCCCATGGAGAAACGCTTGGCCGAATAAATCCCTTTTCGAGCAATTCTTGGATTTGTGACATCAATTCTTGCAATTCTGATGGTGCGAGTCGATACGGCGCCTTGGCCACAAGTTTTGCGCCCAGGACCAATTCGATCCCGAACTCTACCTCCCGTACTGGCGGTATTCCCGGTAAGTCTTCCGGAAATACATCGGCGTATTCACGTACCACTGGTACGTCTTCCATCTTTGGCGTCTCTTTATTAGGTTCGTTTGCGTATATCATGAATGCTTTACATCCGCGCCTCATAAGTTTGTGGGCCTTTAGTATTGAGCACATAACGGGACTGCCCCCTTTTTCGCCATAGATGGTGACTTGCTTTCCACTTGGAGATGTCAACTGTATCTCCTTGTGGAAACATATCACCTTTGCATGATGTCGGGATAACCAATCCATCCCTACCACTACTTGAAATTCTCCCATTGACATAGGGATCAAGTCTATCAAATATTCCTCATCATCAACGCCTATTTTTGCAATCTCGACATACATCACATACAAGAAAACTTTTGTTATCACCTATTTCTACCTCTAATGGCATAGGCAATTTTGTTAGTACAAAAGAAGGATGTCGAATAAATCCATATGAAACAAAAGATTTATTCGCACCCGTATCAAATAACACATGTGCAGGAATTGAATTTATGGCAAATATACCTGAGACCACATCGGGCTCTGTTTTTGCCTCCATTGCTGTCAACTGGAAAGATCTTGCCTTTGCTCTTGGTGTCTCAGTAGGTGTATTCTTGTCATCTTTCTTTCCAACCAACTCCGGGCACTCAGATTTCTTGTGACCCGGTTGGTAGCATTTGTAACACACCGACACCTTTCCCGGGCACAATGCGGCCATGTGTCCCGTCTTCCCACATACAGGACACGGTTTGTCCTTGAACCGTCACTCACCTTTGTGCCCCTTCCCGCATATCTTGCAGTTTGATGACCCATCTTTACCTTCTTGTTTCTTTGAGGATTCTGTTGTGCGCGCCTTTTTCGTTGGGCTTGGATTGACTATCTGAGCCCTTCTTTCACCTCTTTCAACCTGTTTCTTCAACTCTATCTCCCGTTCCCGAGCAACGTTTATAATTTCGGTGAGAGTCTCATACTTTGAAGGAGTCATAAACTCCCTATACTCGGCGGTCAACATATTATAATAATAATATATTTTCTGCTCTTCGTTCGTTATGAGATCATCACAAAACTTCATTTTATCCATGAACGTTCCCGTGATTTTATCGATAGATTCACCCTTGTGTCGAAGCTGCATAAATTCTTCCTTGATTTTGTTTATGATTGCCTTGGGACTATGATGTTTAAGAAACGGCGTCTTAAACTCGTCCCATGTCATAGCCTTAGCCGCATCACTTCCGATCTCTTTCTTCTTGTTATCCCTCCAATCTTTCGCCTGACCCCTTAACTGACCCGTGCCATAAGCCACGAAGTCCTCCTCGTCACAATGGGTCCTTTCAAATACTCCCTCCATATCACTTAGCCACCGTTGGCATATTATCGGGTCAACCTCCCCATTGTAAATGGGCGGTTTGCAAGCCATGAACTCTTTATAAGAACAAGATTTTCGTCCTCCCGTCTTTTCCTTTGCTAAATTGGTATTATCCTCCAATTTCTTGATTCTTTCTTCCACCACTGATAATACCGTGGTTTGGATTTTGTCGATGAAACCCGACAAACTGTTTTCGATTGCTTTTCCTACCTCTTCAGCAATCACTTCTCTCGTTTGTTCGGTGACTCTTGGCACCGCATCATCATTGCCTTTACCCGTCATCTTTAACTGAAATGTTTACATTAAGCGTTAACATTTCATTTATGACATATGATTTATTCACTTCGGTTTGTTCAAGTTCATAACTTGTTTTCACCGTTCTTATTTAATGCACTTTCCGGGTTTGAGTGTGTTAACACGCTCTTCCCATGCATTTCTATTCATTACTTCTCTTTTTATACTTAGTAACTCAACTTAGAACAATTAACTCTTACCGGATGTTTGATCAAGCTTGAACCGAACACTTGTTAACAACCTTGGGCTCTGATACCAACTTGTAACACCCTTAATAATTTGAATAGTAATAAAAGATAATCATAAGAACTTTATAAAAATTCAAAGTTTACAAAAAAACATTCCGAGTTTAAAACCATACACATTTGTGATAATACCAATCACATTCGAGAAAGTGTATAACTAGTTTAACGTAACCCTTGCTAGTAACTAATCACTAGTTTAAGGGATTTAAAACACGATCAACAAAAGGAATTACAACATGTTTAAAGTTTAGACAAAATTGAGTTTAGTGCGGAAGCTTCAAAATACGTGTTCGGTTCTTGACATGTACTTGATCACCATCCGAGAGGGCTTCATACATACCTAGGGTCAAACACTAAAATATTAGTTTTGACAATAATACATTACGTATAAACGAAATTTAACAACGCGAAGCATCAAACAAAATATAAATTTTCTGGGTTCCACCGTAACTTACGGTGTCACCGTAAGTTACGGTGAACCTGGAATGTCTCTAGTTCTACCGTAAATCAGGAGCTTTACACCGTATACTTTTAATGTCCACCGTAATTTACGGTGGAACCGTAAATTACGGTGGAACCGTAAATTACGGTGGGTTCTGCAACCTTACCCTTTAACTAATTTTCAACTTTAAAAGTTCATAACTTTTTACTCATTAGTCCGATTTAGTCGATTCTTTTACCTACGAGTCTGTAATAAGATTACGGATCCAACCATATAACTTACACATCTCGAAAACCGAGATACCGACGTTCGGCTCACAATTTCTTTGTTTCAAATCTTCAACCCATTAACAAGGTACATGATTCCATATTTCCATCCTAATGACACATTAGCCATAGTACCCAACTTCCCGGGCTTATGACCTTGGAGTATACGCGCCATACCATGGCTTTGCGTTTTCTCCGAACTAAACATTTGTTTTCTCGGAATTCAAGCATCCCGTTTCAAACGGCATCTTCTATTAACTTTTATTGTTTGACCCGATATACCGGGTTCGTAGACTTAAAATATTATAACCAATTTATTGATGTATTACCATCTATCACCTAGCAAGATAAGAGACTTTTAAGTCTCTACTCATGTGATTCGTTTTCAAGCAACATTTTGACCCGTTTGGCTATCTAGTGAAAATCATCACTTTATTAGCATACCAAACCAAAATTCTAATGTTTATTTTGACCCGTTTGATGATCTAGTGAACTTCGCCACTTTAACGATACATCAAACGCATCAATTACAATCCGACATCGTTTGTACATTAAAACTAAACATTATTGCATAATACAACGAGACTAAAGTCACGTACCTTTAGAGCACACCCTTTCCGCGAGTATCACCCCCGGCGTGTCCACTTGATGTTCCGGATTCTTTACCTAAAGAGTTCAATTCATAATAACAAAATTAGAACTCTTTCATAGGCTTTAACACATTAATTCATAACATATGCAAATCTGCGTTTTTAGCCATCTTCAACGTGTTAACCCTCATTTAGGCGTTTTATCAAACACCTTGCGGGTCAGATTTCTACATGATCTAAACCAAGTTCATAACTTGAAATTATTACCCAAATCAACTTCAATTAGCCAATATACACATATTTTAACATCAATAACTTCAGAGATTAGCCCACAAATTTCAGTTTACACTAGAACAAGAATCTTAATCCTAGTGTTTATCAAGTTCTACTAACCTTCTAATCACCCACTATAGTGATTTTGATTCATACAACTAACATGCAAGATTTTGACAAGAAATCATCTAGGGTTTGTTCCTAGACTTCATATTACTTCAATTTCATGTTTTACAACACATAATCAAGCTCTACATTCGATTTTGATCATATGCATGAACTTTGAATCAAATGAAAATGACCTAATTCAGCATACCTTATGACCCCCTTGACGAGGTGATCACGATTCCATGTTTAGATTTTGATTTCTACTGGATTTTGACATTCAATTTGAGAGTTTAGTAGATTTTTAGGTTTTGAAAGTGTGGGTGTCGCCCCCTGCCTTCTGTTGATCGACCAGCCCTCATTTGAGGTGTTTGGTTTGTTTTATTTCACTAATATTAGTATCTTAAGTTTCAATTTTAACAACTTAAGTCCCTCCACTCTTATTTAGTTTATATCCTTGTCCTTTTAACTCATTCAAGTGTTACTACAAGACTCCTAACTAACTAGGCTATTTGTCCTAGTTAGTTTATTTTTGTTCATTATACAACTTTATAATTCTAGTATAAAGTTTTAAAATTTCGGGATGTTACAGTTTATGAACTCACATGCTTCTCCTGAGGATTTTGAAGGATTAACAGCGGAGATAAATCGCCGGAGAGGGTTTGGGGGTTGGAGTGAGACTATGAGGGTTTGGGGGGGTTGGGTTTGGGGAGTGTGTGCAGAGGTTTGAGATTTTTTTATTTTATTATATATATATATATATATATATATATATATATTGTTAGGGATATATTTTCCATACCTAAGGACCACGGATCCACAAGTGCAGCCAGGATCACAGATCCTCAATTTTGTTTGAATTAAGGATCCTCAGAAGACGTTGCGGGTTTAAGGATCCAGGATTCTCATTGTTATCCTAACACTAACGGTTGTTTCCATTATATTTAAACTTGTTTTGCAGGAATGAACGAGTGGGACTTAGTCTTGCCGATATTCCTGGGGAATATGCTCTAATATTCTGCACGTGCATAGCCAGAATGACCGTTATGGAAGTCGTGGGTAGCTTGCACATTTAGCGGATTGTTTGTTACTTAGTTTATTTCTATTTTTAAAGGGGATAACGAGCTTGATAGTGAGAACAATTAGCAAACACACACACTCGCAAACTCTCTGCAACTCATTGGCATTTACATACACTCTGTACACTAGTGATCCTTGTAACAAGCTTGTTATCATCCCGAGTTGTAACTTTTACTTGTTTAATTATACTTGGTGATCGGTAGTTTCCATCACCCGAGGTTTTTTATGCCGGAGATCATACATTGATCAAGGGCTTTTTCTTCGTATAAATCCTTGTGTCACTTGTTCATTTCATTTACAAGTTGTTCATACATTTGTTCATTGATTCAAGCATCATACCTCACAAAAGAAGATTTGGTTACATTATCCTAGTTTGATTTTTGACCAAAACAGTTTGGGGCTCACCGTGGGGCAATTGGTGCTTCATTTCTGAGAAATTTTATTCATTATGTTCATTTCGGTTCATTACCTTCAACCATATGGCTTCTTCAGCGAAGAACACTTCAAGCTCTATGCCGGCAGTGACTTCTTCACAGGGCATTCCACCTTTACCTCCACCACCTTTTGGATCCCAGAAGAATGCTGAAAATGCTGCGAAGAAACAAAGCCCCGTTTTCTCAAAACCACCAACTTCTGTTGTTTCTTCTAGTTCTTCTAACAGTGATCTTTATTCTTTGATTTTGCAGATGAGGGATTACATGAAGCAGCAGGACAAAACTAATGACAGGATCCTTCGAGAGATTGATGACATCAAGAAATTGAAGAGACCAGTGGAGGATCACTCTCCATTGGTGCCTAGATCGTTGGATTTCGACACTCCAGCTATAACCGCCCTGCAATCTGTGGCTCCAGATATCCAGTACCAGAGTGGGTCATTGGGAAGGCGTTATGGATCAACGACAATGACCCAGCCTTTAGGATCCTACTTCCAGCCTTCAGGATCCTCTTTTCAGCCTTTAGGATCCTCCTTCCAGCATCAGGGATCCTTCACTAGCTCAGGAGGATACATGGGGACGCAGGCAGTTCAAGGATCCTCTTCCCAGGTTCAAGGATCCTCTTCTCAGGTTCAGGGATCCTCTCAGGTTCAAGGATCCTCCTTTCAGGTTGAAGGATCCTCATCTCAGGTTTACGGATCCATGGATTATCCTCCAAGACCCCCAGTCACAGCACATCCAGGATCCAACATCTTTCAGGATCAAGGATTCTTAAGGTGTGTGCAACCCGGAAGTTCAGATGTTCATCTAGGAGACTTCATTCCTATGCAAACTATTGCTTCATCTGGCCCCTCAATTGTACCAAAATCCCGTCAATATGGATTCACATCTGGAATTCCAAACTTGAATCCTTCAGGAGGTAACACTATGAATAATTCTCATAATGCTAACCATGGCTTTGTGCAGGATACAGGTATCAATCAAGCTATGGCTAGGGAATTAGAGAAACTGAAGGATATGATATCCAACGTTCCAGAAGTGGTCAAGCCCATTCCTGAAATCGCAGATGGAAGCCACAGGATATCTCATTTTACACAACCTATTTGTGATGCAGAAATTCCAAAGAGGTTCCAAATACCAACCATGAAGCTATATGATGGCTCAACGGATCCAGAAGAGCATGTAGCTCAGTATAGAGAAATGATGGAGATCAATCCCATCCCGGAGAGGTTAAAAGAAGCATGTTTATGCAAGGGTTTTGGATCCACATTAACAAGATCAGCTCTTAAATGGCTGCTAAGTCTTCCCCCTACTCTATTACTTCATTTGCTAATCTAGTTAATCTGTTTAATAGCCAATTCTCATGTAGCAGAAAATTTGAACGTTTAACTAGTGATCTATATAGGGTAACACAAGGTCAAAATGAATCACTTAGAGATTATATCACTAAGTTTAGTAAATAATCTTTGGATATCCCTAATTTGGATATTGCTACGGCTGTGGAAGCCTTTAAAATGGGTTTACTTAGGGATTCACTGTTCTATGATGATATTGTCATGACCCCTTGCATGAATCTTGATGAAGTAAGACCCAGGGCCCTTAGATTCATCCGATTAGAATATGATAAAAGGATCCAAGAAAGACTGGCAGGATCCTCGAAGCAGGAAAAACAACGATCCTACTTTAGGAACAACAAGTCAAAGTCTTATAATGTCACAACCCCCGATCCCTATTTCCCGGGAACGGGCGGCCGCGAACCAGTTTCGGTGGTATCGGGCATTGTCTAACTTGGCAGCGGAAAAAATTCATCAGGACCGTAGTTAAGAAATATTTTATCAGAGTAAACCACCATATTTTATAAATACAATTATATATGGGAAAAACCCAAGTTCGTAGTACACATGTTTCCATATGAATAAATCCTATATTATTTATTAAAAACATCTATTTTATTTTAGGTAACTTTATTGCCACTTTTCCAAGGCTTCAGTGCTTTCCAGCTGGCTTTTATTGGCTTCATACTAAGTTACCTGAAACACGTGTTTAAAATTTTATCAGCGGGAAATACTGGTGAGTGAATCCCAGTTTAATCAAGTTAAAATATAAAGTCACAGTGAACAGTATTGAGAGCGATCACATTGTTTATTTCTACACAATTACTCCATTTAGTACTGTCAATCCACTTACTTGTGGGCCATATTACACATTGGCTAACTCATTGTCCAATCGTAACATACTGTCATCCTCGACTTACTACTCATAGTGTAGTAAATTTTGTATACAAAACCCCAACATACCGGCAGTAATTGAAGAACTACAAAGACTCAATCACTGCTAATTTTCATGGTAAAACATTTAAGGTTTGGTAAAACATTACCAAAAAGATTAACAAAAAGAGGATAAACTCACAAAAAGGTTTACACAAAAAGAAAGATTACTCACATTGCTATCTTAGACTTTGCGTAATGGTTTCCGGGGAATAATCTATAATTTACACAAATGTATATAGGTTAGTATCATAACCCTTTGAAAATATTAATGATACCCTCCCCGAGACGGTATTCCAACAACTACGTCGGGCAGAACTTCGACAGTTGTTACGGAACCCTAAATCAATCGGGCAGCGTATCTAATAGGAAACTGGGGTTATAATACTTACAACGGAGCAGAACCTCGCTAATTAGGGGGTATAATACCCGCGTATTATCTCTACTTTTAGAAATTGTGATTTGAGAATGAATTATGAACGAGTTTCGACTGAGACCCGAGGCCATCTATTTATAGTTGCTGATTCTAGGTTTGTCCCGGCCCGCGTAACATATGGGCAAGGCTTACGCGGCCCGCGTTGACTCCAGGAAAACGTGTAGCTGGGCTGAGTCATCGAGTAGGCCTGACGGGTGTTGGGCCACGTGGCCGCACCAGGCTGCGCCACAATTTGGGACTCTCGCGGCCCGCGTTAACTTAACGGTTAGCTTACGCGGCCCGCTTGAACTTAAGAAAATCAAAGGATTCAGGTATCAACCTTCATACCACCCGCGTAAGGATTGGGGTGGGTCTACGCGGCCCGCCTCAACTTAATATTTCTTGTTTTTCATTATTTTTAATACTATATGGTATTTCGGGCTCGGTTTTCACATACGGGGTGTATTTAAAAATATATAGGGGTATTCTAAATATATTAGGGGTGTCAGAAATACTTTGGAGGGTTGACATATCTTGGTATAACTCCTGGGTTATTTAATAAAAATATATAGTGCACTCACATATAGTATAGTGACCCAATTTTACTTTATCCCTACGTCACGAAACAGAACCCCAACGAATTTAGGCAGAGCCTTGACATACGTTACGGGGCCCTACGTCACTTGGACAGGGTATCGGTGATCAAGGGTTACAATACTTAAAACAGGACAGGGCTTTGAAGTATAATAGAGGTGAATTACTAAATCAAAAAGATATAGAGTATATAGTGTGATAATGCGATATGGAGAAAAGATTCTAGCAGTACTCTAAGAAAGACATCATGCTTATATATATAGTTGAGGTAGGTGTTAAGAACACGAAATGTGTATTTTTTGTTGGACACGTATTCAAACTTCAATGTTAAGTAAAATAGATTATTATTTTATATACTATATATATATATATATATATATATATATTCAGTCGAGACATGTACATATAATATGTCATGAGCATTCACTTTTTCAATTATTATTATTATTATTTTAGTAATACGTAATATAAGAAAAATTATCATCTTTTATTATTTATTTTTATTATGTAATTAAGATAACTCAAATCTTATTTGGCGCTTATAACTTATAAAATATAACGTTTTATAAAATAATAAAAATGTCATTAGAACGAGAATAATTTTATCTATATTTTGAACCAAGTTGCATTAAAAACAGAGTAAGTTCAAAAATAATGTATTTTTATAATTTAATTATTAAATGGTTCCTACGCTTGCCCAAAATACCTCCTATTTTCATTGGTCAACTTACTCATGATGTATAAGTTGATATATATATAAATAAAAATTTTGGGAATGCTATATCCTCCCCACCTTGTTTTAAATATCGTTCTCGAGATTCCCTGAAATATGGATGAATATTTTTAGTTAGTTTAGTTTCAAGGTATATTCTGCCATTTGTTTTAAAACTTCATTTTACTTTGACCAGAACTATTCTCTGAGATTCTTATATTTTCAATAGTACTAAAATTAACATTACTGTTAGCGTATATTCTTAGATGTTTCGTGTTTTAGTACAGGTTTCCTAATGCGTCAATAATCGCAAGGGAATTCTTATACTTTCGATGGCGTCCCAACTGATAGAGTTCCTGTTGTTTATCTTGTCGCACGAACTACGAGACGGATGATCAAACGAAATAGTGTTTGATGTCGGAATTATAGATGTATACGGGAGATTCTTAATAATTAAGTCTAAAATTATCATTGACACACTTTTTCGTGATTTATTCCTAATTGTCAATTAATATGGTCTTTGGATTTCATCATAGACATACATGTCGATATAATCATATATTTCACATACTGTTATATACACACCATTCATAAGGTCAATGTATTTAACAGATTCATATTTCCAAAAACAGGTCAGACATCAGGTCATGGTACTATTTAGGGAATTCCATTATCATAACATATACCCCATCTCACCTGGTCTCGCCGGAGAGGTAACCCCATCTCACCCGGACAAGCTGGAGAGTCTACCGCACCATACCTAGTTTTGCCAGATAGGTAATTATCATGGTATTTCCCATAAACTTCTCTCGAATCAGGATTTTGAAAATACATCGTTTATTATAGTTTGCATCAAGAAACAAGGAAATCAGTATTCTCATGATGGATCATATTCTAGAATCGAGTAGTATCGATAAACAAGAAATAACAGTGGCCAGTTGTTATCGCTTATTTATCATACAGACACTGTTCTAGTCATCATCCTCACGGGATACCTTCTTAGATTCAAGTCTAAATACTGTCCTGGTTGTTACCATTGAATATCAATATCCCAACTCTTTCATTTAAGCATACATATTATTATGGTTGTTGTTTTCTTTTGGTTGGAGAATGGAGTTTCAAATATTTCATTGTCTCCTTTGACACTATGGTTTGTTTAAATGTGAAGAGTATGCTTACAACTAACTCTATTTATGCATATATAACCTTAGATCCCGTTACAAGGAATATTTTATTGAGACAGATAGCATTTTAAAACATAGTAGGTTTCATGGTTTATTCTTATAATAACTTCATGTTTTCATATGAATTACCAATGATATTTTCTCTTATGTTTATCTTTACAGAAGATATTATATTGGGTATACCATCAAGAAATGCTATTAGGTATATGCATATATGTGTATAAAATTTCAAATCTCTAGTTAATATTAAACTTACGTAATATATACACATATATATAATAATAACTATATATCCGATGGTACCAATCATCAAGCCTATTTTCATGACTTTATTTTATCCTTTTGTAAAAGTAGTATATTGAAATAAACTTCTGTTAAATTTATTGAACATAATATTTTGGAATTTAAGGATGGATAAATAAAATAAATTAGTCCAAATATAAACTTTCTGGACTCATAAGAATAATTAATGCGTTAAACTATACAAGACTCACTATTTATATTACCTTAATAATTTCTCCTCAAGTAACCATCTATATATCTATTTCAATTATCACATTCCTACCTTTTCCTTTATAAGAATCAATTTAAGATTGAGAGGCATTATTTAGAAAAATATGTGCATATGTGACCCATGATATTTTATTTTTGGGTTACCAAGAGAGATATATACTATACATAAATTACTTTCTGTAATTGAAAACTTTAGTTATAACAATATAGCGGATATATATTAGATTGAATATATAAACTTAAAACACATAACATTTTTTTTTCAAACCTTATGTAGCGTATTTCATCCCATACTATCAAAGTATGTCTATTTTATATTCAAAATATGCTAAGATTAATACTTTACTTCATATATATTCGAGATCTATTTTTCAAGTATTTAACTAAATAGATCTTTTATAAATTCAAGTAACCGACTTTATAAAATTTATTTGTGTCACGGGTACATTACTGATATTTTATTACTATAGTTATTTTATGAGAATCTTCATCTCCATTATTTAACCAATCACAATTTAATCTTATCTCTTTTATCTTCATTATAATCTTTTTAAAGTATGAGAATTTCGAAACTACTTAAGTTTAGTTTAACATCCAATTTATCAACTTAACTCATTTACTAATATTGTATTATTATACATCAGCCAGCTGATTCGAATATTTTTCTTTATAATTTAAGATACACAATCCTATAACTAATATGACTGGTTAATCTTATAATCTTATATTAATTATTTCCAGGCATAAGACCTATTCTGGACATACCTTAATATTAAAGATTTGTAGAAATGCTTTCAACATTTAGTTAGGCCTTTCTACCTAGTCTAACCAACCAAAATCTCAAAAAAAATAAATAAATAAATAAATAAATAAATAAATGATTTTATTTAATCATGAATACCTATCACATTCATTTAACCATCTATTTTATCGCTAAGTATTTTAATAGAAACCTTTAAGTAATCCCAACATTTAATTATTTCACAAAATTATGACAGTATGAAGTCTTATGGACAGCTGGTTATAAACCAGAAGGGACAAAATGGAGTGGTAGATTGGTACACCTGGGTTTTAAAATTTGCTTTGGCTAGATCCACTAAAGCAATCTTTTAAATTAATTCTTAAAATCCTTTCGGTTAATTTAATAGCTTCGGTTTTATTTATTTAAATATAAATTATTTTGAAATAATATTATTAAAACCACAAAGTTTTAAAGTTTTATACCATATATTTCAATATGTATTTTAAACAAAAGTAAATGATTGGTTCCAAAAGAGAATCATAAACATGACTGCTTTGTTAATAACTAACTTAGTTTGATGTATATTAACAATTGAATGTATTTAAATACATTTTTATAGGTATACAAATGATTACATTTGTATATTTTATATGTCAGATCTAATGATATATATGACAATATTAAAACATGTATTAATAATAAATCGTGTAATTATTTTAACTGATCAACTCCCATTTCTAAATAAAATATTTCATGATTCTTCTAACTATTTTAACGTATATATATTATGATATTATTTGAGTAGGTGGTATTAATTATCACAGAAAAATTTCTAGTACAAACATTTGGGTATAGTCATAAAAATAGATTGATTAAAAACGGCGAACATGCGACTTATATATATATATATATATATATATATATTTATTACAAACTACAACTGGAATTCAAAATATACTAATGATTATGCATCCGTAACTTATGTTTTGGTCAAAAATCAAGCAATGATAGTGCAACCAAACTTTCTGTTGTGAGGTATGATGCTTGAATCAATGAACAACACTAAGGATCACTCAGAAATGAAATGAATAAGTGACACAAAGATTTATACGAGGAAAAAGCCCTTGATCAATGAATGATCTCCGGCATAAAAAACCTCGGGTGATGGAAACTACCGATCACCAACTCAAATTAAACAAGAAATGTATTACAACTTCGGATGATAGTTAATTACAAGGATCACTATAGTGTAATGTGCAAAAAAGTGTGTAATCGCCAAGTGAATTTTCAAGAGCTGGTGAGAGCAGTTGCGAGTGTGTGTGTTAAGCTAAAAATAGCCAAGTCTTTTCTATTTAGCTCGCTATCCCTTTTAAAAATGGAAAATATCTAAGCTAACAAACATTCCGCATTTGGTGCAAGTCCTCCATGACTCCCACAACGTCCATTTCTGCCATGCACGTGCGGAATAAATATGGAATATGCCCCAGGAATATCGCCAAGACCAAGTCCAAGCTCGTATTCCTGCAAAACAACATCATATTCAAAGTAGACAATCGTTAGTATAAGGATCCTTACGATGATCCATGATCCTAATCCTGCAATTCTTCTGAGGATCACTAATTCAAACAGAAGTGAGGATCACTAAACCCAACAGTAATTGAGGATCACTGATCATTGGAAAATCCTCCCCTAACAATTGCCCCCAAAATATAAGGACTAAAAATGTAAATAACGAGTTATATTTTCTTGTTCTTATCCGCAACGAATCAACGGATAACTATCCGTTGTAGTCGGACTAGCCGTTACCATCCTGACGTCACTGAAGTGACTACCCTGCAAGATCATCATGATAAATTGAAGTTAGGGATAGGGATCCATTTGCATTTAAATTCGAGAGAGACTCCCTTTAAATCCACATTCGAAGATCAAGCAGGTATCTCTCTTCCTCTTCTCCCTTTATGTTTTCTTTCTCTGTTCATCTTCTTCTACTATCATGACCAAGATGATGCTAAGATCCTCACCGGCTAAGGATCACACAAAAGATAGTCCTCTTAAGAGCCAGGGGATCATCAAAGACTCGGCGAAAGAAAGATGCTGCTTTACCGATCCGCAGATAGACAGGATCCGACATTGCTTCCCGGCGAATACCATTTTCAAACCATTTGATCCCACCGTTCTCAGTGATTATATTTCTGAAACCTGGGTAGCTTTTCCGGTCACACCATTCACAATAGGTGTTTTGGTCAAAAATCAAACGAGGATAATGCAACCAAACTCTTTGTTACGGGGAATGATGCTCAAAATGTGTAACAGCGATGAAGATCACTTCAATGTTAATTGCACAAACAACACAAGGATTTATACGGGGAAAAAGCCCTTGATCAAGAGTTGATCTCCGGCACAATAAACCCCGGGTGATGGAAACTACCGATCACCAAGCTCAAATAAATGAATTAATGTTTACAACTTCGGATAGTAACGAGCTAGGTACAAGGATCACTACGGTGGAATGTGTAAAAAGTGTATAAAATTGCTAAGTGTTTGAACGAGAGCTTGTATGAGCGTTTGTACGAGTGTGTGTAACTGAGAAAATGACCAAGTGTTTTCTACTAGCTCGTTACTCCCTTTTTAAAATAGAAATAACCACCTAAACTAACTATCCGACTTTCGTGCCAAGCCTCCACGTTCTCCACAACGTCTATTTTTGGTCAAGCACGTGCAGAATAGCTTAGGAATATTCTCCAGGAATGTCGCCAAGACTTGGTCAAGCTCGTTATACCTGCGAGATAGTACAATACATAAGTAAACAATCGTTAGTACGAGGATCCTTAAAGTGATCCATGATCCTGATCCTGAAGCTCTTCTGAGGATCACCACCTGTCACAGAAGTAAGGATCACCAGTTAGGATAACGAATAAGGATCACTAATTGTTAGAAAATCCTCCCCTAACAATTGCCCCCAAAATATAAGGAGTGAAATTGTAAAATTAGCGAGTTATGTTTTCTTGATCTTATCCGTAACTAACTAACGGATATATAGCCGTTAAAATAGAACTAGCCGTTGCGATGATGATGTCACGGAAGTGACAATCCTGCAGAATCATAATTATAAATAGAGATATAGATAGGATCATTATGCATTCAAATTCGAAAGAAACTCCCTTTAAATTCTCAGTCGACGATCAATCAGGTATTCCTTTCTCCTCTTTCTTCCTCTCTTACTCTGTTTTTCTTCTTTATCTCCGTCACTTCGAGAATGTTGCTCTGAAGCTCACCGGGCAAGGATCACAAAAAGGATAGCCCTTTGAAGAGTCAGAAGATCATCAAGGACTCAGTGAACGAGATGTGTTGCTTTAACGATGCACAAATAGATAACATCCGTCACCGTTTTCCGGCGAATGTCTTTTTCAAACCTTTCGATCCAACTGCCCTGAGCGACTATGTTTCAGAAACATGGGTTGCCTTTCCAGTTACTCCATTTGCTATAGGGTACACCTATCCTTTCCCGGAATTCACACAATCCTTCTTTTCCCTTACCGGCATATCTTACATTCAAGCCATGCCGATGATTTGGAGGGTTTTATACACCCTAGAGAGGATCATCGAGCAGGAAGGCGTTGATTTAGGAATGTCAGAACTGGCGGAACTGTATGATCTTACTACATTTGGATCCCACCGTTATTTGTTCAAACGAAAACCCAGTGCAGATCATCCTCTTCTTAAAGTCACCAAAAACGACAAAGATTGGAAACGTCGCTTCTTCTTTGTAAGAAGGGATACCATTTCAGATGGAGAGCATTTACCAAGAACATGGTCCACCCATGGTAGGCCAGAGGATCCTGGGAAGGATCACCAAATGGTCATGTTTTTGTAATAGGATCACTAACCCCTTCTTTGTCTTGTGTCATGCAGCTATCTCTGTTTTACATCTCATCACAACACCCGCACCCAGGGAAAGACTTGCTGCTTTCTGGGGACTCGACCCTGAAACTAGAACTTTTAAGACAATAACCCAAGACTCACAGGAGGTATCCTCAGGCTCTGTCACAATGTCAAGTAAGTATCCTTGTATAAAATTTAAATAAATAGTTAAATGTATATTAAGAAAAGATACTTATCTTGTTTTGGTTGTGTAGGTGCTGGAAAATCTGCCAAAGCTGCTTCAAGGTTCAGTGTCACCGATCTCACCACTGTCAAATCCTCCAAAAGAAAGGTCCCTACTAGCCCGACAGCCTCAATCCCCAAGGCACCCCTCAAAGGGAAGGGAATTGTTTTGGTCAAAAATCACACAAGGATAATGCAACCAAATCTGATTTTGTGAGGAATGATGCTTGGTTAATTGAATGAACGACAAGTGTATGAAATCAACGATGAACACCGAGATTTATACGAGGAAAAAGCCCTTGATCTTTAGAAGATCTCCGGCATAAAAAACCTCGGGTGATGGAAACTACCGATCACCAACTATATTGCAAAAATAGCAGTGATCCTTGTACAACTTCGGAAGAAAACAAGCTCAATACAATGAATTTCTAGTGTAAGTGTGTGTTTTCGCTAAGTGTTTGCAGAGAATTCGAGTGTTATGTGTGTTTGGTGTGGTGTGTACGACTTGTGCCTTCATTGAGCTCGTTTTCCCCTTAAAAAAGATAAGAAAAAACAACTAACTAACTTCCCGAAAAAGGTGGAAGTCACCCATGACCACCACCAACGGTTATTTCTTCAATATGCACGTGCCTAAAAGCATATTCCACGAGATTCCAGCAAAGAAGTGGTCCACTACGTCCATTCACTGCATTTACACATTAAAAACGTGCAAAACATAAGTTCTGTTAAGGATCCTGATCCTCAGACTCGTGATCCTCAGACGCGTGATCCTCAGACTCGTGATCCTCAGACTCTGGATCCTCAGACTGTCTGCATCATCCATTAAGGATCCGTGATCCATGCCCAGACTCAGGATAGATGATCCTTAGCATAAAATTCATGCCCTAACAATTGCCCCCAATATGGCAGTTGTGATAAGGATTCACAGCTGTCATATTTCCGTCAGAAGCGGACTAGCCGTTGCTGCTGGTAACTAGTTGTTACACTGCCTGTCGTCACTGATAAGACCTACTATAATGATCATTGCAGAATATAGAGTTAGAGATAACTCCTCAAGTGCCTTTACAGATCAGAAGATCCTTCCGTTCGTGGAGAATGAATCCTTCTACACAGTTTGCTATTAACCTTCCTTTTCTTTAATTTCTGCATAGACACTTTAACTGTTAGATAGCCTTATCCGACCTGGGTGGATGGTCCACGGTTTTGCTGGTGAAATCCAGGCCAGATGATTTGATACATAATGAATGGGTAATAACATTAAACTTTTTTAGCTACATCTATTGTTGTTTCTTCCCTTTTTACTTTTCATGTATGCTTTCTATTTTCAAAAATATCATCACCAAACAACTGGAAAGTTATTGAAAATCTGATGATAATGTTACACTTTTAACAGAAAACTTGAAGTGTTCATATAAATGTGGATCAATGATCCTTAACCAAAAAGGATAAGAGACAACTTACAGCTTCGAAAAAGTTAGAATATAACATACCAGAGAATCCAAGTTAGGATTCTATATCCTTGTAAATTATTGCTGAATAAGCAAACTATGAAAAGTAAAGCTTCTAGGATCAAGGATCCTTATCGTCAGAACTTGTATAACTTTAGACAGTAGTTTCTAGGGTGAAGAATCATGGATCCTTGAACAATAGGCAGGATAATGGGTGGTGGATGGATCCTCTGTTTGGGGGATGACGCCACTCGTTATCCTTCCGTCTTTTATTTTCTGCACTACAAAGACCCGTAAACAATGGATACCCTTTGCCAACCCATGTGGACGGGCCACGTTTTACTGGTAGAAACGTGGGTTGGCAATTTTGACAACCTTAAAAGGTTTAATGTTTTGTGAATAAAATAACTTTAACTTTTTGGCTATCTCCCGTGTTGCTATCCTTATGTATCCTTTAGTTTTCAATTGTTGTGATATACATTTGTTTGAATAAGAAAAGTTAAACAAATTAAGTTTAAGAATTTTAGGATATGATCCAGGATCAAATATCCTATAGTTGAAAAGTTCCAAAAAGTAGTATATTTTAAGGATCATAAGTTCAGTTGTCAAAGTATAAGGGCTATTCAAATGAATAATGAATAAAATCAAAATAGTTAAGGATCATACCTGAGAATCCAAGTTAGGATCCTAACCTTTTATCATTATAAACAGGATAACCATAAGACAAACCTTAATGGAAGGTAAGGATCAAGGATCCTTGGTCGTTTGTCTCCCAAAAACCTGAAATAGGATACAACTTGGGACTAAGCCAATATAAGATAAGAGTTAGTAACTGGGAACAAGCCCAACAAACTGGGGACAAGCCCAAATAAACTGGGGACAAGCCCAAATAAACGGATGTAAACTGGGGTCAAGCCCATATAAACGGATGTAAACTGGGGTCAAGCCCATATAGACGGATGTAAACTGGGGTCAAGCCCATATAAACGGATGTAAACTGGAGTATGGCCCTAACTGGCGACTATCCAAACTTAGTGACATGAAAATGCCAAAACCTTAGCTAACGTGAAAACGTTAGAAACCTTAGCTAACGTGAAAACGTTAGAAACCTTAGGAACGGATGTATGGTACGTCTACCATTATACGTAGGATCCTAGACATAGCCAGTACAATGGAATTATCAGCCCCTAAAACGATTACTGGTCCCACTGCCTTGAACTATACCAGGATCATCATGCGCTACAGGCGAAACTGGGGACAGGCCCAAACTGGGGACAAGCCCGAAACTTTGGAGGGTTGGCCAACCACTTTGATCTTCTGTAAAATGATAACAACTCTGCAATAGCTTAAACTTTGTGAAAATAGATGTTAACTGATTAACATCTTTAACTTATGATAAGTAATAAGTATAAAATGAATGAAAATGAAAGTAATGTGTTACCAAATGTAGAATCATGTATCCTTTGAGGATCCTGGATCCTTAATCAGAATACCGGTATCGCTGAGGATCCCTGATCCTTCTTACTTAAAGTATTTTTTGAGATGAACAGCATTCCAAGCTCTTGGTAGGAGATCACCATCCATTGTTAACAAATGATATGCCCCCTTTCCTGATTCAGCTTCAATTAGATAGGGGTCTTCCCACTTTGGTGCTAGCTTGCCATCAGAAGGATTTGTAGTGTTCTGGAATGCTTTTCTTAGCACAAAATCACCAACTTGAAATCTTCTAATCCTGACATTCTTGTTGTATGCTCCAACCATTCTTTGTTGATAACTGGCCATTTCCTTTTTTCTGACTTTGAGTAAAAGCTTCTTCTTAGGATGCAGATGTTATGTTGGTTGGTGTAGAATATTACTGTGTCTTTGACAAGCATCACATTTCTTTGTGTATTCCACAGCATACATCTTCATGATAGGCCAATAGTATCCTGTTCTAAGGATCCTTGAGAATAGTGTTCTGCCCCCAGTGTGGTTCCCACAGTCTCCTTAACTTTGAAAGCTTTAGGATTTTGTCCTGTAGGGATCTCTCCATGTTGTATATATCTTAGGATTGGAAGGATCCAGGATACTGAATTCGACTGTGCAGGATCACCAGGTATGATTGCAGAATCCTCCACTATCTCCATGGCTACGTGATCCTCAATTGCAGGAGTTAAAACATGGGTGATGAGTATTTTTCACATCTTCTGGCATCTTTAGGAATGATCCAAGGTTAGTTAAAGCGTCAGCTTCTGCATTTTCTTCCCTGGGTACCTGTGGTAGACTAAAAAAAGCAAAAGAATCTGCCAGTTTCCTGACTCATGATTAGTGGTTTGGAATTCCGTGCAGTGGATTGGGGTATAATGTCCCCCTGTGGCGATTTTGGTAGTGTGCCTTGTCAAGTTCCTTTAACATTTGAAGCTCCATCCATGAAGAGTGTCTAAGGATCCTTGGTCTTCTCAAGTTGTTGAACTTTTAATTCAGCTTCCCTTTGTAGATCACTACTGAAATCAGCCACAAAGTCAAGTAAAGCTTGGGACTTGATTGCCCATTTTGCCATTCTACCTGACATTTGAAGTTTCCTGAGAACATTCTTGATAGCAAGGTTAGTTTTCACAGTAATGGTATGAGTTTCTAAATAATGTCTATGTTTAGCAGAAGCCATAATTAAATCAAGATTTAATTTCTCTAAATGAGAATACCTGGCCTCAGCATCAAGTAGAATTTTACTTACATAGTATACCGAATGTTGAGAGCCTTCATGATCCTTAACTAGGATCACACTTACTGCTTTAGCTGAAATAGCTAAGTATAAGAACCTTGAGTGCAGCTTCATGCTTATCAGTCCACTCAAACTTGCCTTGAGCAATTTGTCTACCTCTTCTTGGATAATGGCATTCCTTTCAAGTGCAAACTTTCTCCTTGTTTGGTGTATTGGCTTGAAAGACCTGTCAATAGCAAGTTTGTGAGTAATAACATTCTTAGATATACCTGTCATCTCTTCATGTTTCCAAGCAAAGGTAGATTTTCTTCTTTCCAAGAAGGATACTAAATCCTGCTCAATACTGTCTAGGATCCCAGATTCTATAAAAATTTTGGATTCAGGATCCTCTGAGTTCAACATAATATCCTTGACATCTGGCTCTCTTGCCTCCATGACGTCTCGCTCCTTGGAGGCTGGCTTCATTGAAGAAGTGTAACAGTTCTTTGCCTCCTGGTGATCAATTTCTATCTTCACCACATCCCATAGAGTTGGGAGCTTGACACATGGATGATATGTTGAGGGGGGCTGCCTTCATATCGTGTATCTATGGCTTGCCACAGATAACATTACAGCAAGATAAGGAGTCAATAACATAGAATTTTTAAACAGAATTCACTCCCTATATATATAAATTGGAAGTTTGATGTCCCCCAATGTAATCTTTATCTCTCCACTGAATCCCATAAGGACAGATGATCCTGGGACAATATTTGTTCTTTTGAGAACATCCAACCGGATTATGTTAACCAAGCTTCCCCCATCAATGAGAATCCTGCGAACAAAATGGTTAGATATAAATAATGTAATAACTACACCGTCATGATGAGGATCCTGAATGTCCACACAGTTATCCTCATCAAAGGATATCACTTTCTGCTGGGTAAGGATGGAGGTCCGAACAGGTCTGCCCCCATTCTCCATCTTTGTTTCCTTTGCACGTCTTTTAGCTGCTGAGAACCTCCAGAGATGAAATGGATGATTTGAGCATCAACTGGTGGAGGAGGAGCTTTTCCAGGAACTTTCTCAGAATCCTCGATCCTTGACTTTTTCCTTCCAAGCAATTCCTTCAACTATCCTTTGCTCAAAAGATAACCTATCTCCTTCCTTAATGCTATGCACTCATCTGTGAGATGACCAGAATCCCCATGGTAAGCACACTATTTCGATTCGTCTTTGGTGGCAGGCGGTTTGTCATTCTTCATTGGCCACCTAACCGTGTCACCTAAATTCTGCATAGAAAGGATTAGTTCATTATTATCAGCAGAAAAACAATATTCAGAAATAGGAGGATAATCCTCATCATCTTCCTCTTGTTCCACAGCATGCACATTCTGGTTATCATGCTTGGGGTATTGCTTGGATCAGTTATCCTTGAGATAGGATCCTTATTTGTCTTTCTTTGAGGATCCTGACAATCTCTCGTGGATCCTTTTGTCATCCTCTAAACGGATGAACCTAAGGGCCCTGTTTCTTTCCTCATCTAAGTTCCTGCAAGGTGTCATAACAAGATCATCATAGAACTGAGAATCCTTAAGTAAACCCAGTTTAAAGCTTCAATAGCAGTAGCAATATCTAAGTTAGGGATTTCTAAGGATTCTCTACTAAATTTAGTTATGTAATCCCTTAATGATTCATTATGACCTTGGGTGATCCTATATAAGTCACTAGTTAATCGTTCAAATCTCCTACTGCATGAGAATTGGCTATTAAACAAATTAACTAGATTAGCAAATGAAGTAATAGAGTAAGGAGGAAGACTTAGCAGCCATTTTAACGATGATCCGGTAAGTGTGGATCCAAAGCCCTTGCACAAGCAACCAGATTTGGTGTCTGAAACCTCTTCGGTATCTCTGCATCACAAATAGGTGGTGCAAAACGAGATATCTTGTGGCTTTCATCAGGAATTTCAGGAATGGGCTTAACCACTCCTGGAACGTTGGATATTATATCCCTATGTTTCTGTAATTCCTTAGCCATAGCTTGGTTGATACCTGTATCCTGCACAAAGCCATGGTTAGCATTGCAAAAATTATTCAAAGTGTTACCTCCTGAATGATTCAAGTTTGGAATTCCAGATGTGAATCCATGTTGGCGGGATTCTGGCATAACCGAGGGACCAGAGGAAGCAATGGTCTGCATTGGTATGAAGTCTCCTAGATAAACATCTGAACTTCCAGGTTGCACACTCCTTAAGTATCTTTGATTCTGAAAGATGTTGGATCATTGATGTGCTGTGAATGGGGGTCTTGGAGGATAATCCATGGATCCAGAAACCTGAGATGAGGATCCTTGAACCTGAGAGGATCCTTGAACCTGGGAGGATCCTTGAACCTGAGAGGATCCTTGAACCTGAGAGGATCCTTGAACCTGGGAGGATCCTTGAACCTGAGAGGATCCTTGAACCTGAGAGGATCCTTGAACCTGAGAGGATCCTTGAACCTGAGAGGATCCTTGAACCTGTGAGGATCCTTGAACCTGAGAGGATCCTTAAACCTGTGAGGATCCTTGAACCTGCGAGGATCCTTGAACCTGAGAGGATCCTTGAACCTGAGAGGATCCTTGAACCTGAGAGGATCCTTAAACCTGCGAGGATCCTTGAACCTGCGAGGATCCTTGAACCTGAGAGGATCCTTGAACCTAAGAGGATCCTTGAACCTGCGAGGATCCTTGAACCTGAGAGGATCCTTGAATCTGCGAGGATCCTTGAACCTGAGAGGATCCTTGAACCTAAGAGGATCCTTGAACCTGCGAGGATCCTTGAACCTGAGAGGATCCTTGAATCTGCGAGGATCCTTGAACCTGAGAGGATCCTTAAACCTGCGAGGATCCTTGAATTGGCTGCGTCCCCATGCATTCTCCTAAACTGGTGAAGAATCCCTGATGCTGAAATGAGGATCCTGAAGGCTGGAAAGAGGATCCTTGAGCCTAAGACATTGCCGATGATCCAGAACGTATTCCTGTTGATCCACCCTGGTATTGGACATGTGGAGCTGCAAAGTGCTGGGAAGTTATGGCCGGAGTGTCGAAATTCAGCGACCTCGACATCAAAGGGGAATGACCCTCTGCTGATTTTATCAATTTCGCGAAGGATCCTGCCATTAGTCTTGACCTGCTGCTGCATGTGATCCTTCATCTGCACAATCAAAGCATAAAAGAGGAAGAAACAACAGTTGGTTTTGTGAAAACGGGGGTTGTCTTCTTCGGAGAATTCTCAGCATTCTTCTAGAATGCAAGGGTGAGATGATCCAAAGGCGGAATGCCCTGTGAAAAAAGTGACCGCCGAAATAGAACTTGGAGTAGTTTTCCCTGAGAAGCCATGCGGTTGAAGGTAATGAACCGAAATGAATGAAATGAACAAAATTTCTCAGAATTGAAGCACCAATTGCCCCACGGTGGGCGCCAAACTGTTTTGGTCAAAAATCACACAAGGATAATGCAACCAAATCTGATTTTGTGAGGAATGATGCTTGGTTAATTGAATGAACGACAAGTGTATGAAATCAACGATGAACACCGAGATTTATACGAGGAAAAAGCCCTTGATCTTTAGAAGATCTCCGGCATAAAAAACCTCGGGTGATGGAAACTACCGATCACCAACTATATTGCAAAAATAGCAGTGATCCTTGTACAACTTCGGAAGAAAACAAGCTCAATACAATGAATTTCTAGTGTAAGTGTGTGTTTTCGCTAAGTGTTTGCAGAGAATTCGAGTGTTATGTGTGTTTGGTGTGGTGTGTACGACTTGTGCCTTCATTGAGCTCGTTTTCCCCTTAAAAAAGATAAGAAAAAACAACTAACTAACTTCCCGAAAAAGGTGGAAGTCACCCATGACCACCACCAACGGTTATTTCTTCAATATGCACGTGCCTAAAAGCGTATTCCACGAGATTCCAGCAAAGAAGTGGTCCACTACGTCCATTCACTGCATTTACACATTAAAAACGTGCAAAACATAAGTTCTGTTAAGGATCCTGATCCTTAGACTCGTGATCCTCAGACTCGTGATCCTCAGACTCGTGATCCTCAGACGCGTGATCCTCAGACTCTGGATCCTCAGACTGTCTGCATCATCCATTAAGTATCCGTGATCCATGCCCAGACTCAGGATAGATGATCCTTAGCATAAAATTCATGCCCTAACAGGAATCAAGAAGAGAAAGACTTCCGAGGCTGAGGATTTGCAGGGTCTGCCCTTAATTCGCCACCAGTTCCTCGAGTACTTCAATGATGTGAGGATCACTGTCTTTGCTCATATATTCTGTTGACATATCCTGCTAATATATCCTGCTGATATATCCTACTGATATATCCTACTGACCTGAGGATCACTTAATTCTAACCTTATCCTTTATCCTCTTTACAGAAATTCGCTGAGATCGAGGATTACGTCGGCCATGTTGAGGATCAAGATAAGAAGATTGCCGACCTCCAGCAGGTTGCTGTGCTCAAGGATCTTGCACTTGCTGATCTTCAGAAGGAACTCCAGGATACCAAACAGAAGATGGCTAAGGTACTGGTTAATTTTGACTATGAAAGGCAGGAGATCACATATGATGCTAAAGTTTCTGCCGCCATAGCAATGTACAAAACCAAACTTCAAATGGCCTTGGAAGCTCAGGATCCTGCCTTTGACAAAAGTAGCTGGGAAATTGAAGAATGGAAGGCAAGGCTGGCTGAATTGGGTGATGAAGAGGAAGCTGGAGAGATCTTGACAATCGAGGCTGGTAGCAAGGATGACGCTGGTGAAGCAAGTGGAGCCGGAGGTGGTGATGCAGCAAAGGTTTAGGCTGCTTGATTGGGCAATGATGGACATTTCTAGACGTAGCCGGAGCCCAATTTTTTAAGTTTGGTAGTTTGTTTTGGTGATGGTGTTTTTTGTTGAACAATGATGGGTTGTACTAAACAATAGGTTTTTAGGATTAAGGGTCATGTATGATCCTTTGGACAATAGGCAGGATTGCATATGGTGGAGGGATCCTCTGTTTGGGGGATGAAGCCATTGTGATCCTGCCGCCTTTATATTCCTGCACTATCTTTGAACTCATTATCATGGACACCCTTTACCTACCCCAGCGGACGGGCCACGTTTTGCTGGTAGAAGCTCAGGTAGGTAATTTTGACAACCTTTAAAGGGTTAGTCTTATGTTAATAAATAAAAACTTAACCTTTTGTCGCTTATCATGTGTTGTTATCCTTTTTAATATCTTACTTTCCAACTGTTATAATGTTCAATCTGTTTATACTTATCAAGCCTTGAAAAAATAGAAAATATACCCAAAAAGTTTAGGATATGATCAAGGATCACATATCCCATAACCGATAGGTTCTAAAAAGTGATATGGTTTAAGAAACACAAGTTCAGTTGTCAAGTATAAGGGTTATTTAAAAGAATAATGAATAAAATCAAAAGAGTTAAGGATCATACCTGAGGATCCAAGTTAGAATCCTAACCATAATAAGGATAACTATAAGATAAACCTTAGAGTGAAATAAGGATCAAGGATCCCTAGCTGCCTATCTTCAAGGACCTGAAATAGAGCATAACTTGGGACTAAGCCAATATAAGAAAAGCCCAAGGATAACTGGGGACAAGCCCAAGGATAACTGGGGACAAGCCCAAGGATCGTGTGTAAACTGGAGTATGGCCCTAACTGGCGACTATCCAAACTTAGTGACATGAAGATGCCAAAACCTTAGCTAACGTGAAAACGTTAGAAACCTTAGCTAACGTGAAAACGTTAGAAACCTTATGAACGGATGTATGGTACGTCTACCATTATACGTAGGATCCTAAGCATAGCCAGAACAATGGAATTATCAGCCCCTAGAACGAGTACTGGTCCCAAAGCCTTGAACTACATCAGGATCATCGTGCGCTACAGGCGGAATCTGGGGACAAGCCCGAATAACTGGGGTTAAACCCAAAAGACGGATTGCTTCTGTGGATAACCAACGTTATGCTAAGGATACCTGAACTTTCAAAACTTGAACTCACGTGAGAGATGGATAAAGGATACATGATCCTTATCCTTATAAGAGAAAATAATGAAATGAAATAGTTCAAGTTTAGGATATTACCTAAGTAAGGATCACCGATACTTTGAGGATCCTTTAAGGATATCCCTATCATGAGGATAATCTATGCCATGAGGATCCTGCTCACATGAAATATTTCTTCAAATGGACAGTGTTGTGGGCTAATTTCTGAGCTCATATCCTGAGAAATATCTTAGGTTTTATCTTGATTAAATAATATCTGTTCATATCCGGGGTGCGGATTCAGGGTATTGGTAATATCCTGAATGGTATCCTCAGGATCACTAACGGATTACGTGCAGGTACAGGGGTTGGAAGCTAGCAACGTTCACAAAGACTTGTTCTGCGGAAGACTCGGTCCAAACCGTTCAAAGAAAGACGTTGAAGCCTTATTACTCGGTCTACAACGTTCGTGATGGAATATTCGGAGCATCCCATATTTATAGGGATATTTGTTTGTATTTCGTTACTATAAATAGGAGGAACACCAGATCGAATAGGACACAACAATTTCACTGCAATCACACTCACTACACACCAACACTTGCTCTCTTGCAAATTGTACTCTCACACGAATTCATTGTAACACTTAGAGATCTGGTTGATATCCTGCACTGTATCCTGAAGTTTAAAGCAATAAGAAGAACAAGGCAGCTGCGATTGTCAGCTCCCGAGGTTTTATGCCGGCGATCTAGATTGATCAAGGGCTTTCCTCGTACATCTCGTGTCGTCTCCCTTACTTTTTGCTTATTATTTGCTCACTGTTTGATCGCAGATACAGCTCAATATCCTGAGCCGTATCCTGAATACTGATTTTCTAAATAATTCAACAAGCATATTTTCCATAAACTTTTTAGCACACTACCTCACATTACTAATTTGATCACTAAATTGCTTCGGTAATTTTTGACCAAAACAATTTGGCGCCCACCGTGGGGCAAGTGGTGCTCTCTTTACTAAAGATTTTTGTTAAATCGCTAATCGGTTTTTTATTTTCAAAGCTTTTTGCCACATTGTCCACAATGGCCTCACGATCAAACATGAGTTCCTCTACTATGTCTGCTACGACTTCTGCTACTACAGGTTCGGTGCTTCCACCACCTCCTCCAAGAATGCCAGCCTCTACACGACCTCAGGATATTATCCCTACTCGCACTGTTCAAGAATCTGCCCCTGTTTTAGCATCTAACGACGAAATTTTAACCTTGTTTGGAAGTGTGCAGGAACAAATGAGACAGCAGCAGGAAACAAACCAAATGCTTTTAAGGGAAATACAACTCCTGAAGTCTGGCTCGAGCAGATCCGCTGAGGATATTGTCACTCCATTACAACCCAGAGCTTTGAACTTCAGTTCAGCCGTGTATACAGAGGATAACAGGGGGAATATTGTGCCCAGCCTTCCTCAGAATCATACTCCTGAAATACCCTCCTCGGTCAGGATATCGACCATGAGGAGCTCAGGATATGCTTCAGGATATGGGCAGAATCCTCCAGCGAGTAACATATTAAATAATAATAATACTCATGCTACTAACAATAGTGGATCCTTGCAGGATACAGGTGTGACGTCAGCACTTACCAGGGAACTTCAAAAATTGAAGGACATGATATCAAGTGTACCCGGGGTGGTCCAGCCAATCCCGGAAGTGTCTCAAGATAGCCATAAGATATCTCGCTTTGCATATCCTATCTGTGATGCTGAGATTCCAAAGAGGTTCCAAACCCCCAACATGAAGCTTTACGACGGAACGACGGATCCTGAGGAGCATATTGCTCAGTATAGGGAAAGGATGGAGATCAACCCTATCCCTCCGGATCTCAAAGAAGCATGCTTGTGCAAGGGTTTTGGTTCAACCTTGACAGGATCAGCTTTGAAGTGGCTCTTGAACATTCCTCCACATTCAATTACATCTTTTGCTCATTTAGTAAATTTATTTAATAGTCATTTTTCTTGTAGTAGGAGCTTTGAAAAATTAACAAGTGATCTCTACAGGATAACACAAGGGCCTCAGGAATCCCTTAGGGATTATGTGAACAAGTTTAGCCGAGAATCACTAGACATTCCTCATCTTGATGTTGCAACAGCTGTGCAAGCTTTCAAGATGGGGTTGCAAAAAGATTCTCAATTTTACCAAGACCTTGTAATGAACCCATGCAGGAACCTGGATGAAGCTCGGAACAGGGCCCTAAGATACATTCGGTTGGAAGATGACAGAAAGATGCAAGAAAGGATGAACTCATCCAACACTTATGAGTCAACTAACAGGAAGTCAGAATCCTCATTCAAGTCGTATCGGCCTAAGCCATATGGCAGAAATGAGAATAAGAGAGTGAATGCTGTCGAAGATGAGGATCCTGAAGAGTATCCTGAATTATCAGAATATTGCTTTTCTGTTAACATTCCTGAATTGATGTATGCCATGCAGGGTCTAGGGGACAAGGCAAGATGGCCTCGAAAGAATCAACAAAAAGCGGATTGGAAAGACAAATCAAAATGGTGTGCTTTCCACGAAGATTTCGGACATATGACCGAGGACTGCATTGCTTTGAGGAAAGAGATAAGCTATCTTCTAAGCAAGGGATATTTGAAAGATCTCTTAGGAAGAAAGAAGAATAAGGGTCAGGATACTGAGAAGGATCCTGAGCGAGCAGCCTCACCTCCCGCGGATGCCAAAATAATCAACTTCATTTCGGGGGGATCCGACATTTGTGGGACTTCGTATTCGGCAGCAAAGAGACATGCAAAAGAAGCTAAAGCCGAAAGGGGAGACAAACCTGTCAGGATGACTACACTCACAACTGACAAAGTGGTCACATTTGATGCTGATGACAGGGATACTGTCCAGGATCCTCACCATGATGCTCTGGTAATAACGTTATATGTGGCTAACCATTTTGTACGCAGGATATTGGTTGATAATGGCAGCTCCGTCAACATAATCCAACTAGAGACACTTAAAAGGATGAATGTATCTCCAATGGATATCACTTCGAAGTCCACCGTGCTTGTTGGGTTCAGTGGAGAGGCCAGAAACACAGTGGGAGAGATAAAGTTGTCGGTGTACGTTGAAGGAGTCAACTCGATACAACGTTTCTGTGTAATGGACTCTCTATCCTGCTATAACATTATACTGGGAAGACCGTGGATTCATGATATGAAGGCCGTGCCATCAACATATCACCAATGCATCAAGATACCTACCCCGTGGGGAGTTGTTAAAGTTGATAGCGATCAGCAGGAGGCGAAAGAATGCTACTCATCCTCGATGAAATCCTCAACCAAACCTAGTGCAGCATAGCAATTAAAGACGCGGGCCCAGGATATCGTGGAGGATCCGGAGCAGGATGTGAAGAAAATTGTCCTGGATCAGGATAATCCTGATATTTCGGTGCTCGTGGGAACCAATATCCCTCAGGATATCGAAGAACAATTAATTAACTTTTTAAAATGCAGGATGTCAACGTTTGCATGGAAGCATGAGGATATGACAGGCATATCCAAAGATATTATCACTCACAAGCTTGGAATTGATAAATCATTCAAGCCAGTGCAACAAAAGAGAAGGAAGTTTGCTCCTGAACGCAATACAATTATTCAAGAAGAAGTTGAAAGATTGTTGAAGTCCAAAATGATTAGAGAAGTCAAATTCCCAAGGTGGCTAGCAAACGTGGTAGTGGTACAGAAGAAGAACGGAAAATGGAGAGTCTGTGTGGATTACACAGACTTGAATAAAGCTTGTCCTAAAGACCCATTTCCTCTTCCCCATATTGATGCGATGGTAGATGCCACTGCTGGGCATGAAATGCTGACTTTCATGGATGCATCCTCAGGATTTCAACAGATCCAAATGGAGCCTTCTGACCAGGAGGATACTGCCTTCATGACGCCAACAGGTATTTATTGTTACACAGCTATGCCTTTTGGTTTGAAAAATGCAGGTGCAACATACCAAAGATTGGTAAAAATGATGTTCAAAGACAAACTGGGGGACACCATGGAAGTATACATTGACGATATGGTAGTAAAGTCAAAGAAAGCTCAGGATCACCTCCAGGATATTAAAGGAGCGTTTGATATCCTGGATCAGTATAATATGAAGCTGAATCCTGCTAAGTGCCATTTTGGAGTGGGGGCAGGAAAATTTCTAGGATATATGGTGACCAAAAGAGGAATAGAAGCAAGCCCGGAGCAGATCAAAGCCATCTTGGATATTAAATCACCCTCAAATATGAAAGATGTTCAACGATTAACGGGGCGAGTGGCAGCATTAAACAGATTTATCTCAAGATCCTCAGAGAAATGCAAAGATTTTTATGATATCCTGAAGAAGAACAAAAAATTCGAGTGGGGTGAGAAGCACGAAGCGGCCCTACGGGAGTTAAAGCAATATCTTTCAACCGCACCTCTACTAATGAAGCCTGAGAATGGTGAACCATTATCCCTATACCTCGCGGAATCAGGGAACGCTGTAAGTGCCGTCCTTGTAAAGGACCATGAAGGTCAGCAATATCCTGTTTATTATGTTAGCAAAAGTTTGTTAGATGCTGAAACTAGGTATTCTCACTTAGAAAAATTAATACTAGCATTAGTCATGGCATCAACAAAACTTAGACATTATTTTGAGACTCATAGGATTCATATTAAAACTAATTATCCTGTCAAGAATGTGCTTAGAAAACCAGAGATGTCAGGCAGGATGGCTAAGTGGTCGGTAAAGTTAAGTGCCTATGATTTAGTATATGAACCTAGGAATGCCATAAAGTCTCAAGCTTTAGCTGACTTTGTGGCTGATTTTAGTAGTGACATCCAGGATGAGGCAGACCTAGAAGTTCAACAATTAGGAGAATCCTCAGGATCCTGGACATTATATACTGATGGTGCATCTAATATAAGAGGAGTAGGATTGGGAATACTACTAAAATCGCCACAGGGGGACATATTACCCCAGGCTATTAGGTGTGAATTTCCTGCTACCAATAATGAGGCAGAATATGAAGCTTTAATTGCAGGATTAGAACTAGCTAAAAGTATGAATATCAAGAATTTGCAAGTATATGTTGACTCCTTGTTAATTACTAATCATTTTAATGGATCCTATGTAGTTAAGGGTGAGAAGTTAATCGAATACCTCGATATTCTCAAAAAATTAGCAGGATATTTCGATGTTTTTACACTTGAACAGGTACCAAGAGAGGATAATGCTGAAGCGGATGCCTTAGCAAATCTGGGATCATCAGTCAGGATACCGGAAGGGACCCAAATACCAATAATACATGTTTTATATCCTGCAACGAATCCTCAGGATAAAGAAGTAGCGGATATTCGGGATCCTGGAGTGGAATATCCTGAACAGGATCCTGAATCCTGGACAACTCCAATTCTGAAATATCTTAAAGATGGACACATCCCCGAAAATGAAAATCCTAAGGCATTTAGGATGAAGGTATCACGATTCACTATTATAAATAATATTCTATACAAGAAATCTCTTGCAGGACCATATTTAAGGTGCTTGGAGGATCATGAAGCCAAAGAAGTACTTCAGGATATACATGAAGGGGACTGTGGTAGTCACACTGGGGGCAGATCATTATTCTCGAAAGTATTGAGGACAGGATACTTTTGGCCAACAATGAGAAAAGATGCTGCAGAATATGCTCGAAGATGTGATGCATGTCAAAGGCATAGTAACATACTACATCAACCAGCTGAACCACTATATCCTGTAGTTTCCCCTTGGCCATTCATGAAGTGGGGGATGGATATAGTAGGGAAGTTACCAAAGGCTCCGGGAGGAAAAGTATTTATGTTAGCAATGACGGATTATTTCTCTAAGTGGGTCGAGGCTGAAGCATTCGTTCAAGTAAGAGACCAAGAAGTAGTATCCTTCATAAAGAGGAATATCCTGACTAGGTTTGGAGTACCAGCTGAGATCATTTGTGATAATGGGTCCCAGTTTATAAGCAAAAGGACTACTGACTTTTGCAAAAGTTGGGGAATCAAAATGATCACATCTACTCCGGTACATCCTCAAGCGAATGGACAAGCCGAATCCTCGAACAAGATAATAGTCAATAACTTAAAGAAGAGACTTGGAGCCAAGAAAGGAAGATGGGCGGAAGAGTTACCCTTTGTTTTGTGGGCTGATAGGACAACGGTGAAGAATGCAACTGGCCAAACCCCGTTTTCCTTGGTATTTGGAGCAGAGGCAATGATTCCAACAGAAATGACGATACCTACTGCAAGATCAATGCTACAGGATCCTGAACAGAATCCTGAAGTCTTATGTCAGGATCTGGATACTATAGATGAAAAAAGAGATGCAGCAAGGCTGAGGATAGCAGCATATCAACAAAGAATATCCAGAGCATACAATAAGAACATAAGGACTAGAAGATTTCGAGTTGGTGATTGGGTGCTGAGAAAGGCTTTTCAAAACACCACTAATCCTGCCGATGGCAAGCTAGCTCCGAAATGGGAAGGACCTTATGAAGTCGAGTCAGAAGCAGGGAAAGGAGCGTATCGACTCAGGAATGTGGAAGGGGATATGCTACCAAGATCCTGGAATGCAATACATTTGAAGCTCTATTTCAAGTAAGAGTAGAATTTGTTTTCTATCTCGGAATGGTATGTGTTCTATCTCTTTAAAACATATTTGTTTATTATCTTGAACCCAATACTGACTTAAGCATCGGAGGGGTGTTAGCCAAGCTAACACCCACCTTAGTTTAGAACTGTTTTGCAGGATATGTTTCAGGATATAGCTCCAGGATATATACTCAGGATAAGTCGAAAGATTAGAGGATTGGCCCCCTCTCTCACGTTTAAGGGATCCTGATCCCTTCACAGGTTTAAAGGTATTCACCTTTCTTTCGAATTGGGTTTAAACACCTCGCCTGGAGCGCAAGTTATCTAGGTGTAGTTCAAGGTAGCGGGACCAGTTCATGTAAAAGTGGCTGACAATTTCGTTACTGTTGGCTATATCCTGGATTCTAAAGGTATATGAGGATTGATCACCCTCTCTCACGAAAGAGTATTTTCATACTCTCAAAGGTTTAAAGGTTTTCACCTTTCTAAGTCTAGGAGTTTATACACTCTCGCCTGTAGCGCATGAAATTCAGGGTTTATCCCCAGATATCAGGGTTTATCCCCAATATGCTAAGGATTCTTCTTAGGATATCGGGGGTTCTGCCCTTGGGCATTCGGAATTCATTCGAGCCAAAAGGTAAACACATTTGTGTCTTTGTCAAACGCAGGGGACACACATTATTCTAATCCGAAGGATGGATCCAAGTTTATAAATATGCACTGGGGACAAATTTATGATAAAGGATTGGAACTAATTCTCTAAGAATCTCTGGTATGATCCCTCCTTTTTATTTGGACAATTTATGGGTTATATTTCAATATCCTTTTCAAGATATCTTTCAGGATATCCCCCAGGATACATTTATGATATATGTTCAAAACAAACAATTTTCACAAGTAAAATTCGTATGTTAATGAAAACAATAATAAAGTCAAAAGAAAGTAGTTATATTATTAACATACCAAAAGATGTGCTCTTAGTTTCACCTCAAAACAAGGCCCATCCACTAAGAGCACTAGTAGTTCATAACCATATTCACCCAACAGTTGAGGGCTTCATCTCAAACCGAGACCCATCCACCTTCAACTGTTGTATTGTTCAAAAAGCATGCAGGAAATATAAATTGTTCAGGTACGGAAAAGTAAAGTGCAGAAAAGTAAATTGTTTGTGGGACTACAAACCAACATTCAAAATCAAAAAGGTGGGCTCTGGCCTTGGCACGTATATCCGTCATCGCCCACCTAAATGCCCTCACACAGCGGCATCGCCTCCAACCTTCTCAGACTTCTCTGCTCCAGCATTTTTACCAGCATCCTGCGCAGCATCCTGACCAATGTCCATCTCAGCATCACCTCCAGCATCCTTCTTCTCTCGAGCTTGGACCACTACCTCCGTTGACTTGGAAGACTCACCGGCTTCAGCAGGAAGTGGCACAGCTTTGCCTCCAAGCTCCTTCAACTTGGCCACCCAGGATTCAACTGGCCAAGATGGACAAACAAGGCCTGTCTCCTTGGCCTCGTAGGCCATCTTGATGCGTGCTTGTAGCAGGGAGACGATAGCAGAAGCCTTGACTCCCTCTCGAAAGCTGATTAAGGCCTGATCATGGTCCATTTGAACACTGGCAAGTTTGACCTCAGCATCTTGGGTGACCTTCTTTAGCAAGCTTTCATAGTGCCGGCTCTTTGCTTCGGCGATAGCACCTTGGTCGGCAACGGTGCTCTCAAGCTGCTTGATCCTGGCTTCATGAAGTGCCACAGTACCACAAGCGTCATTGTACAAGTGGAGCAAATGCTGGAGGCCCTGTACATTGATCACAGGTATGGGGTTAGAATATATGCTGACTAAGACGTCCTACCAGGATATCCTGTTAGGATATACGTGCAGGATATATGTGCAGGATATACATGAAGGATATGCAGCAGGATATTACCTTGTTGAGGAAGGATGTCATTGGCTCTAAGGAGTCGGAGAAGCTGAGCTCATCATAGGAGAACCCTTCAGAGCCTGGAGTACTGACCTCAAGGCCCTTTCTCTTTTTCGCTGCGGAAGCACGGGTTCTTGGATTGGTCTTGGGAGCCGGGAGTGGCTTGGAGCTGGTGGTAGCAGGAGTCTCCTTCTTGACTATGGCTGGAGTTGGATAGCTGTCAAGTTCATCCAGGTCTAGATAGACTGGGACTTTGCTGGAGTCTGCACACAGGGAGTAAATTCTAAATCCCTCCTATAAATAACATATAAGAAGCATATGTGTGCAGGATATCTTGCAGGATCCTTACCAGACATGTTGGCACTTGAAATAGGACTTGGAGTTGGTGGAGAGGGGTTGAAACTTCTTTCTGCCTCTGGGAGAAGTCTAATGGCGTCTATTCTTTCTTGAGAATTGGCAAGAGGAGGAGCAATCTTCCTGAAATCAGCTGCATAATAAAGGGGATAAGTTAGTTCAGGATATGGAACAGGATAAGCGACAGGATCATTCTTAAACCCTAAATCCTACCCTTTTTCAACCACTGTAACGGATATTCCGTCCCACCAGGGATTGAGTCCCTTTTTACAAAGAAAAACTTGGATTGCCAACCATCCTCGTTCTTGGTGGCACGAAGTATCAATGGGTCACCGGAAGTAGAATAAAACAGAAATCTACATGATCCGTGGCATCTAAGCTTGTAAGCCAGGGGGAGATCATGGATGGAAAGATCAGGAATATGGTTTCTCTTGATCTGGTCAAGAACAGTTAAGACACGCCAGAGCATTGGCATTGTTTGGCTAAAAGAGATTTTTGTGATATTAAAGAACTCGGTGATGAAATCCGGAAAGGGGAATCGAAGCCCTAGGGTAAAAGGGAAAGCACTAAAGCAAATCCACTCGTTGGAAACCATATCTGACCGGATTTCACGGTCAAACGGTCTAAATATGGTTCCTTCCGGGAAGATATCGGAGGATTTTAAGGCGGACAGGTGGGCACTATCAAAGGTACAGGCTTCCTTCTCCGGTTCTTGGAGAAGGTTTTGTTGGTAGAACGTAGGGGCCGAGTCACCTGAACTGGATCTTGTTTGGCGCGGCATTTGATCGACTGAATTTTTCGCCGGAGAGAAAAGATGAAGAAAAGTATGAAAGATAGAGAGAAAATGTACCTTTTTCCTTGTCGATTATGATTAAAAAAGAAGATGAGGATGAGAAGATATAGGGTATGATGAGTAGATATAGGCTGGGTAGTTGCAAGCGGTCACATCACAGGTCTTATCTCTTAATTGCCTCGGTTTGCGTAAAAAAATGTAACCGTTAGTAATGAGGATACTAAACGGTAACATTTTTGGGGACAATTGTTGTGGGCTAATTTCTGAGCTCATATCCTGAGAAATATCTTAGGTTTTATCTTGATTAAATAATATCTGTTCATATCCGGGGTGCGGATTCAGGGTATTGGTAATATCCTGAATGGTATCCTCAGGATCACTAACGGATTACGTGCAGGTACAGGGGTTGGAAGCTAGCAACGTTCACAAAGACTTGTTCTGCGGAAGACTCGGTCCAAACCGTTCAAAGAAAGACGTTGAAGCCTTATTACTCGGTCTACAACGTTCGTGATGGAATATTCGGAGCATCCCATATTTATAGGGATATTTGTTTGTATTTCGTTACTATAAATAGGAGGAACACCAGATCGAATAGGACACAACAATTTCACTGCAATCACACTCACTACACACCAACACTTGCTCTCTTGCAAATTGTACTCTCACACGAATTCATTGTAACACTTAGAGATCTGGTTGATATCCTGCACTGTATCCTGAAGTTTAAAGCAATAAGAAGAACAAGGCAGCTGCGATTGTCAGCTCCCGAGGTTTTATGCCGGCGATCTAGATTGATCAAGGGCTTTCCTCGTACATCTCGTGTCGTCTCCCTTACTTTTTGCTTATTATTTGCTCACTGTTTGATCGCAGATACAGCTCAATATCCTGAGCCGTATCCTGAATACTGATTTTCTAAATAATTCAACAAGCATATTTTCCATAAACTTTTTAGCACACTACCTCACATTACTAATTTGATCACTAAATTGCTTCGGTAATTTTTGACCAAAACAGACAGCATTCCAAGCTCTTGGTAGCAAATCACCTTCCATGGTTAGCAATCTATATGTCCCATTTCCTGCTTCAGCATCAATCAAATAAGGGCCTTCCCACTTTGGAGCCAACTTCCCATCAGCAGGATTGGTAGTATTTTGGAATGCTTTCCTTAATACCATATCTCCAACTTGAAACCTCCTGATCCTGACATTTTTGTTGTAAGCACCAGCCATTCTTTGCTGATAACTGGCCATCCTTATCCTAGCCATATCCCTGATTTCTTCAATAGTATCCAGGTCTTGAGCCAAGTTTTCATTATTTTCCTCAGGATCACGAGTACTTGTTCTAGCAGTTGGAACCACCATTTCTGTTGGGATCACCGATTCTGCCCCAAACACCAAAGAGAATGGCGTTTGACCAGTAGCATTCTTGGGGGTTGTCCTATCAGCCCAGAGCACATAGGGTAGTTCTTCTGCCCATTTCCCTTTCTTGGATCCAAGCTTCTTCTTCAAATTGTTGATGATGATCTTGTTGGATGATTCTGCCTGACCATTAGCTTGTGGGTGGACTGGTGTTGATGTTATCATCTTAATCCCCCAGTTGTCACAAAAGTTAGTGGTTCTGCCCCCAATAAATTGGGAACCATTATCACATATAATCTCAGAAGGAATTCCAAATCTAGTTATAATATTTCTTTTAATGAAGGATATAACTTCCTTTTCTCTAACTTGGGCAAAAGCTTCAGCCTCTATCCACTTGGAGAAGTAATCAGTCATAGCTAGCATGAATACTTTTCCACCAGGTGCCTTAGGGAGCTTGCCAACTATATCCATACCCCATCTCATAAATGGCCAAGAGGAGGATATAGGATGCAATAATTCAGCTGGTTGATGAAGGATATTGCTGTGTCTCTGGCAAGGATCACATCTTCTGGCATACTCCACAACATCTTTCTTCATGGTTGGCCAGTAGTATCCTGTCCTCAGGATCCTTGAGAATAATGCCCTGCCCCCAGTGTGGTTTCCACAATCTCCTTCATGGAAGTCTTTTAAATCTTCTTGAACTTCAGGATCCTCAATGCATCTCAAGTATGGTCCTGCAAGAGATCATTTATACAACATATTATTCATAATTGTGAATTGAGATACCTTAGATTTGAAAGCCCTAGGGTTTTCTCCTGTAGGAATCTCTCCATGTTGTAAGTATCTCATAATTGGTGAGATCCATGATCCTGATCCTGAATGGGATTGAGTACCCTCACAAGGGATAATTGCAGAATCATTTCCTATCTCCATAGCCTCGTGATCCTCGATAGCCGGGGTCAGGATATGGATAATAGGAATCTTGATATCCTCCGGGATCTTCAAGGATGATCCTAAGTTAGCCAATGCATCAGCTTCTGTATTTTCTTCCCTAGGTACCTGTGACAAACTAAAGGAAACAAAAGAGAGTGCCAAACTTTTGACTATCTCTAAATATTTGGTTAGTTTTTCACCTTTAATAGCGTAGGATCCATTAAAGTGGTTTGTAATTAACAATGAATCTACATGTACCTCAAGATACCTGATCCCTATATGCTTTGCAATTTGCAAACCAGCAATTAAGGCTTCATATTCAGCCTCATTATTAGTGGTTTGGAACTCACAAGCTATAGAGTGGGGTATTATGTCCCCCTATGGCGATTTTAGTAGTATTCCAAGCCCTGTGCCTTTGACATTTGAGGATCCATCAGTATAGAGTATCCAAGGATCCTTGGTCTCTTCTAGCTGCTGGACTTCTAGCTCAGCTTCTTCTTGTAAATCACTACTGAAATCAGCCACAAAGTCAGCTAATGCTTGGGATTTGATGGCTGTCCTAGGCTCATATCTTATATCATATGCACTCAGCTTCACTGCCCACTTAGCCATCCTTCCTGACATCTCTGGTTTCCTGAGGACATTCTTAATTGGAAAATTAGTTTTAACAATAATAACATGAGTTTCAAAATAATGTCTTAACTTGGTAGATGCCATAATTAATGCAAGAATAAGCTTTTCAAGGTGTGAGTACCTGGATTCGGCATCAAGTAAACTTTTACTTACATAATAGACAGGATGTTGTGTACCTTCATGATCCTTAACAAGGACCGCACTTACTGCTTTTGAGGATATTGCAAGATACAAGGATAACACATCGCCTTTTTCTGGTTTCATCAAGGATGGGGCTGAGGATAAGTAATCTTTGAGGGCTCTCAAAGCATTTTCATGCTTCTCGGTCCACTCAAATTTCTTGTTCTTCCTTAGGATATCATAAAATTCTTTGCACTTCTCCGAGGATTTGGATATAAATCTGTTCAAAGCTGCTATCCTGCCTGTTAGCCTTTGAACATCCTTAGCATTGGCCGGAGATTTGATGTTCACTATTGCTTTGATTTGTTCCGGGCTAGCTTCAATGCCTCTCTTAGTCACCATGTATCCTAAGAATTTACCTGCTTTAACACCAAAATGACATTTTGAAGGATTAAGCTTCATATTATATTTGTCAAGGATATCAAATGCTTCCTCCAAATCCTTTAGGTGATCCTCAGCTCTTATGGATTTTACCACCATATCATCTATGTAAACCTCCATAGTTTGTCCGATCTGATCCTTGAACATCATATTCACCAGCCTTTGGTACGTTGCACCAGCATTTCTCAGTCCGAACGGCATAGCAATATAGCAATATATACCAGTTGGAGTCATGAAGGCTGTATCCTCTTGGTCGGATGGTTCCATTTGGATTTGTTGAAATCCAGATGAAGCATCCATAAAAGTTAACAGTTCATGACCCGCAGTTGCATCCACAATGGAGTCAATGTGGGGTAAAGGGAAAGGATCCTTGGGACATGCCTTATTTAAATCGGTGAAATCGACACATACCCTCCACTTTCCATTTTTCTTTTGAACAACAACCACATTGGCCAACCATCTTGGATACTTGACCTCTCTGATCATACCTGCCCGGAGCAATTTCTCTACCTCTTCCTGGATAATGGCATTCCTTTCTGGTGCAAACTTTCTTCTCCTTTGATGGATTGGTTTGAAGGATCTGTCAATGCCGAGTTTATGGGTAATAACATCTTTGGATATACCAGTCATGTCTTCATGTTTCCATGCAAAGGTAGTCTTTCTCCTTTTGAGGAAGGATACGAGGTCTTCTTTCATTTCGCCAAGGATCCCTGATCCGATATAGATTTTGGATTCAGGATCACCCGGATCCATAAGGATTTCTACCACATCCTGTTCACTTGCCTCCAAGACATCCCTTGGAGGATACTTTGATTGCTATATCTCCCTGGACTTCGAGGCTGGTTTCATCGATGAAGTGTAGCAATTCTTAGCCTCCTGCTGATCACTATCAATCTTCACTATTCCCCAAGGACTAGGGAGCTTCACACATTGATGGTAAGTAGACGGGACTGCCTTCATATCGTGTATCCAAGGCTTGCCAAGGATCACATTACAACAAGATAAACAGTCAATAACACAAAATTTTTGATAAGAGTGTAAGCCTTCAATATATATTGGGAGTTTAATGTCCCCCAGGGTGTTCTTAGTTTCGCCACTAAATCCCACGAGCACGGAGGATCTTGGTATGATCTCTGATTCAAGGATACCCATCTTCTTTAGAACATCAAGCTGGATAATGTTCACTGAACTTCCTCCGTCTATAAGGATCCTGCGGACAAAATGGTTAGATATGAAAAGAGTAATAACTAAACCATCGTGATGAGGATCCTGGATATATCAACACGATCCTCTTCATCAAAGGTTATGACTTTTCCTTCGGAGACACTTGATGTTCGAACTGGTCTTTCTCCATTGTCCATTTTAGTTTCCTTTGCATGCCTTTTAGCTGCGGAGAAGGATGTGTCACAAATGTCGGATCCTCCAGAAATGAAGTTTATTACTTGTGCATTCGCTGGAGGGGCTGGAGCCTTCTCAGGGATCCTTTCAGGATCCTGAGTCTTTGATTTCTTTCTTCCCAACAATTCCTTTAGATTCCCTTTGCTCAGCAAGTATCCGATCTCCTTTCTTAGAGCAATGCATTCTTCTGTGAGATGCCCAAAATCTTCATGGTATGCACACCACTTTGATTTATCCTTAGCTGCAGCTGGTCTATCATTTTTTCTGGGCCATCTAGCTTTATCACCTAAACCCTGCATCGCAAGGATTAGTTCATTGCTGTCAACAGAAAAACAATAATCAGAGATTGGAGGATAATCCTCATCATCCTCTTCCTGATCAATAGCATGCACATTCTGATTATCAGATCTGTTGTAGGATCTGAATTTGTTGTTCCTGAATGAGGATCCTTGCTTATCCTGCTTTGAGGATCCTGTTAACCTCTCCTGGATCCTGTTGTCATCCTCTAGCCGAATGAACCTAAGTGCTCGGGTTCTTACCTCATCTAAGTTCCTGCATGGTGTCATAACAAGATCATCATAAAATAACGAATACCTAAGCAATCCCATTTTGAAGGCCTCGACAGCCGTAGCTATATCTAAGTTGGGAATGTCTAAGGATTCTTTACTGAATTTGGTAATGTAATCCCTTAATGATTCATTATGACCCTGGGTTATCCTATATAAATCACTAGTTAATCGTTCAAATTTTCTACTACAAGAAAACTGATTATTAAACAAGTTAACTAGGTTAGCAAATGAGGTAATAGAATAGGGAGGAAGACTTAGCAGCCATTTGAGAGCTGATCCAGTAAGAGTGGATCCGAATCCTTTGCACAGGCATGCTTCCTTTAACCTTTCTGGGATTGGATTGATCTCCATCCTCTCCCTGTATTGTGCTATGTGTTCTTCATGATCTGTTGAGCCATCATACAGTTTCATTGTAGGCACATGGAACCTCTTGGGTATCTCAGCATCACAGATTGGTGGTGCAAAACGAGATATCTTATGGCTCCCGTCTGCAATCTCTGGAATAGGTTTGACTACTCCCGGGACACTTGATATCATATCCTTTAGCTTTTGCAACTCTCTGGCCATGGCATGATTGATACCTGGATCCTGCATAAGACCATTGTTAGTAGTATGAGAATTATTAAAAGTGTTACCTCCCATTGGATTCAAGTTAGGAAGAATGGATGTTAATCCATATTGTTGAGGCTCTGGAATGATCGAGGGGCCAGTAGAAGCGTTGGTCTGCATTGGAATAAAATCTCCCTGATGGACATCTGAACTTCCTGTTTGCAAGCTTCTCAAGGATCCTGGCATCTGGAAGGATCCCTGGAACTGGGACGATTCTGGAACGAAAGAGGATCCTTGAACCTGGGATGATCCTGGAACGAAGGAGGATCCTTGAACCTGGGATGATCCTGGAACAAAGGAGGATCCTTGAACCTGGGATGATCCTGGAACGAAGGAGGATCCTTGAACCTGGGATGATCCTGGAACGAAGGAGGATCCTTGAACCTGGGATGATCCTGGAACGAAGAAGGATCCTTGAACCTGGGATGATCCTGGAACGAAGGAGGATCCTTGAAACTGTTGCACTCCTGAACTCGTGAGGGATCCCATATGCTGAGGATAGGATCCTGCTGGCTGGAAATGTGAACCTGATGCCTGGGTCATTGTTGTTGTTCCGTAGTGCACTCCTTTTGGTCCACCCACATATTGAATGTCTGGAACCACCGATGGCTGAGAAGTAATCACCGGAGTATCAAAATTCAAAGATCTGGGCATCAGTGGGGAGCGATCCTCTGCCGTTTTCTTCTGTTTCTTAATTTCATCGATCTCCCGGAGGATCCTTTCGTTGGTCTTATCCTGCTCTTGTGCATGATTCCTCATCTGCAAAATCAAGGCATAGAGATCATTAGTAGTAGGATTAGTTGAAACAGAAGAAGTAGGTGGTTTTGAGAAAATGGGAGTTGGTTTCTTCGCAGCATTATCAGTATTCTTCTGGGATCCAGAAGGTGGTGGAGGCAAAGGAGGAACGCCTTGTGAAGAAGTGAATGAGGGCATCAAGTTTGAAGCATTCTTCGCTGAGGAAGCCATTTGCTTGGTTGTAGTGAACCGAATTAAGCACAGAAATGCGTATTTTTCTAAGGACGAAGCACCAATTGCCCCACGGTGGGCGCCAAACTGTTTTGGTCAAAAATCAGACGAGGATAATGCAACCAAACTCTTTGTTACGGGGAATGATGCTCAAAATGTGTAACAGCGATGAAGATCACTTCAATGTTAATTGCACAAACAACACAAGGATTTATACGGGGAAAAAGCCCTTGATCAAGAGTTGATCTCCGGCACAAAAAACCCCGGGTGATGGAAACTACCGATCACCAAGCTCAAATAAATGAATTAATGTTTACAAATTCGGATAATAACGAGCTAGGTACAAGGATCACTACGGTGGAATGTGTAAAAAGTGTATAAAATTGCTAAGTGTTTGAACGAGAGCTTGTATGAGCGTTTGTACGAGTGTGTGTAACTGAGAAAATGACCAAGTGTTTTCTACTAGCTCGTTACTCCCTTTTTAAAATAGAAATAACCACCTAAACTAACTATCCGACTTTCGTGCCAAGCCTCCACGTTCTCCACAACGTCTATTTTTGGTCAAGCACGTGCAGAATAGCTTAGGAATATTCTCCAGGAATGTCGCCAAGACTTGGTCAAGCTCGTTATACCTGCGAGATAGTACAATACATAAGTAAACAATCGTTAGTACGAGGATCCTTAAAGTGATCCATGATCCTGATCCTGAAGCTCTTCTGAGGATCACCACCTGTCACAGAAGTAAGGATCACCAGTTAGGATAACGAATAAGGATCACTAATTGTTAGAAAATCCTCCCCTAACAATAGGATACTCGTATCCTTTTCCAGATTTCACCCAATCCTTCTTCTCTCTCACCGGCATCTCCTACATTCAAGCGATGCCAATGATCTGGAGGGTCTTATATACCCTTGAAAGGATCATTGAACATGAAGGAATTGACCTGGGAATGTCGGAGTTTGCAGAGATGTATGACCTCGTTAGCCATGGATCCCACCAATATCTACTCAAACATAAACCTGGTGAAGAACATCCCATCTTCAAAGCCACTAAGAATGATACCAACTGGAAACGGCGATTCTTCTTTGTCAGAAGGGATTCCATCCCTGATGGAAAGGATTTTCCTATAAAATGGACCACCCATGGTAGGATAGAGGATCCTGAAAAGGATCACGGTATAACCTTGTTTTTGCTGAGGATCACTAACATCCTTCTGTTTCTATTTCGCAGCTATTACTGTCGCACACCTCATCACAACACATGCAACAAAGGAAAGGCTTGCTGCTTTCCAGAGACTTGATCCTGCAAGAAGATCAGTTAAAACAAACACCCAGGATTCTCAAGAAGTATCATCAGGTTCTATCACTATGTCGAGTAAGTATCCTGTTTTTTGCATAATTAAATGTTTAAACAAATAGTTAAATAGAAATAGGATAAGGATACTTATCTGTTTTGGATGTGTAGGTGCTGGAAAATCTTCAAGATCTGCCTCCAAATTCAGTGTCACTGACCTTGACACTATCCGTTCCTCAAAGAAGAAGCTTGCTGCCAGCCTAGCTGTCACGATCCCCAAGGCAACCACTTCAATGGGAAGAGGTGGAAAGAAAAGGAAGACCTCTGAAGCTGACAATCTAGAAGGCTTGCCTCTGATCCGCCATCAGTTCCTCGAATACTTTGCTGAGGTAAGGATCACTGACTTAGCTTAATTATCCTGTCCACTTGAGGATCACGTGATCCTGATCTTTGCATTGTCTTCTCTGCAGAAATTTGCTGAAATCGAGGACTATGTTGGGAACGTTGAAGAGATTGAGGAGAAATACTCTGACCTCCAAAAAGTGGCGGTGCTCAAGGATCACAAGATTGCCTCCCTCGAAAAGGACCTCAATGATGCCAAAACTCAAACGGTTGCAGCTCAGATCAATGCTGACTATGAGAAGCACGAGATCATGCAGGATGCCAAAGTCTCCGCTGTCATCGCCATGTACAAGACCAAGTTGCAGATGGCCCAAGAAGCTCAGGATCCTAATTTTGACAGGAGCAACTGGGAAATGGAGGGCTGGAAGGCTAGGCTGGCTGAGTTGGAGGACGAAGAAGAGGCTGATGAGGTTCTGGAAATCGAGGCTGGTAGCAGTGGCAAGGATCATGGTGGAGAAGCAGGTGGAGCTGGAGGAGATGGTGATGCAGCCAAGGTGTAAGCTGCATGGATGGGGGATGAAGGACATTTCTAGACGTATCCGGAGCCCATTTTTTTAGAATTTGGTAGTTTATTTTGGTTATGGTGTTTTTGTTGAATAATGATGGGTTGTATCTTGAACAATAGTTTCTAGGACGAAGGATCATGGATCCTTGAACAATCGGTAGGATAATGGGTGGTGGATGGATCCTCTGTTTGGGGGATGAAGCCACTCGTTATCCTTCCGTCTTTTATTTCCTGCACTATAAAGACCCGTAAACAATGGACACCCTTTGCCAACCCATGTGGATGGGCCACGTTTTGCTGGTAGAAACGTGGGTTGGCAATTTTGACAACCTTAAAGGATTCAACGTTTTGTGAATAAAATAACTTTAACTTTTTGGCTATCTCCCGTGTTGCTATCCTTGTTAGTACTTTACTTTCCAATTGTTGTGATATTCATTTTGTCTAAACTTATCAAGTAAAGGAAAAATTTAATAAATATCCTCAAAAAGTTTAGGATATGATCAAGGATCACATATCCTATAATCGATAAGTTCTGAAAAGTAATATAGTTTAAGGATCACAAGTTCAGTTGTCAAAGGATAAGGGTTACTCAAATGAATAATGAATAAAATCAAAATAGTTAAGGATCATACCTGAGAATCCAAGTTAGGATCCTAACCTTTAACACTTATAATCAGGATAACCCAAAAGATAAACCTTAGTAGAAGGTAAGGATCAAGGATCCTTGGTCATTTATCTCCAAAAACCTGAAACAGGATACAACTTTGGACTAAGCCAGTATAAGATAATAGTTAGTAACTGGGGACAAGCCCAACAATTCTGGGACAAGCCCAATATACTGGGGACAAGCCCAAAGGATAACTGGGGACAAGCCTAAAGGATCGTATGTAAACTGGAGTATGGCCCTCACTGGCGACTATCCAAACTTAGTGACATGAAAATGCCAAAACCTTAGCTAACGTGAAAACGTTAGAAACCTTAGGAACGGATGTATGGTACGTCTACCATTATACGTAGGATCCTGAATATAGCCTGTACAATGAAATTGTCAGCCCCTAAAGCGAGTACTGGTCCCATAGCCATGAACTATACCAGGATCATCGTGCGCTACTGGCGAAACTGGGGACAGGCCCAAACTGGGGTCAAGCCCAAATAACTGGATACTTCTGTGGATACTCAATCCTTAGTTAAGGATACCTGAACCTTCAAAACTCAGAATCAAGTGAAAGGAGGATAAAGGATGCAGGATCCTTTTCCTTATATAAGAGAATAAAAGAATGAAATAGTTTGAGATTAGAATGTTACCAAAATGAGGATCATCTGTTCTGTAAGGATCCTTCAAGGATACTTGTCATGTAAGGATCATGGATCCTTGTCACATGAAATATTTCTTCAAATGGACAACATTCCAAGCTCTTGGTAGCAAATCACCTTCCATTGTTAGCAATCGATATGCCCCCTTTCCTGCTTCAGCTTCAATCAAATAAGGGCCTTCCCATTTTGGTGCCAAGTTTCCATCAGCAGGATTGGTGGTATTCTGAAATGCTTTCCTCAAAACCATATCACCAACTTGGAATTTCCTGATCCTGACATTTTTGTTGTAGGCTCCAGCCATCCTTTGTTGATAACTAGCCATCCTTATCCTTGCCAAATCCCTGATTTCTTCTATAGTATCCAAGTCTTGAACCAAGTTTTCAGCATTTTCTTCAGGATCACGAATGCTTGTTCTTGCATTTGGAACCACCATCTCTATAGGGATCACTGATTCTGCCAGTAGCATTCTTGGGAGTTGTCCTATCGGCCCAAAGCACATAAGGTAGTTCTTCTGCCCATTTTCCTTTCTTGGATCCAAGCTTCTTCTTTAAATTGTTGATGATGATCTTGTTGGATGATTCTGCCTGACCATTAGCTTGTGGGTGGACTGGTGTTGATGTTATCATCTTAATCCCCCAGCTGTCACAAAAGTTAGTAGTTCTATTCCCAATAAATTGGGATCCATTATCACAAACAATTTCAGAAGGGATACCAAATCTAGTAATAATGTTTCTTTTAATAAAGGATATAACTTCCTTTTCTCTTACTTGAGCAAAGGCTTCAGCCTCTATCCACTTGGAGAAGTAAAAAGTCAAAGCAAGCATGAATACTTTTCCACCAGGTGCCTTAGGAAGCTTACCAACTATTTACATTCCCCACCTCATAAATGGCCAAGAAGAGGATATAGGATGCAAAAGTTCTGCTGGTTGGTGAAGGATATTACTGTGTCTCTGACAAGGATCACACTTCTTGGCATACTCCATATCATCCTTCTTCATAGTGGGCCAATAGTATCCTGTCCTCAGGATCCTTGAGAATAATGCCCTGCCCCCAGTATGGTTTCCACAATCTCCTTCATGGAAATCCTTTAGGACTTCTTGGATTTCAGGATTCTCAATGCATCTTAGATATGGTCCTGCAAGAGATCGTTTATTATTCAATATTGTAAATTGAGATACCTTAATTTTGAAAGCCCTAGGGTTTTCTCCTGTAGGAATCTCTCCATGTTGTATGTATCTCATGATTGGTAGGATCCATGATCCTGAATGAGATTGAGTATCATCACTAGGGATGATTGCATAATCTTCTCCTATCTCCATAGCTACGTGATCCTCGATAGCAGGGGTTAGGATATGGATAATAGGGATCCTTATATCCTCCGGGATCTTCAAGGATGATCCTAGATTGGCTAATGCATCAGCCTCTGCATTCTCTTCCCTTGGTACCTGTGTCAAACTAAAGGAAACAAAAGAGAGTGCCAATTCTTTGACTATCTCTAAATATTTGATTAGCTTTTCACCTTTAACATCATAGGATCCATTAAAGTGATTAGTGATTAATAATGAATCTACATGTACCTCAAGATACCTGATCCTCATATGCTTAGCAATTTGCAAACCAGCTATCAAGGCTTCATACTCAGCCTCATTGTTGGTAGTTTGAAATTCACAAGCTATGGAGTGGGGTATTATGTCCCCCTGTGGCGATTTTAGTAGTATTCCAAGTCCTGTTCCTTTTACATTAGAGGCTCCCTCAGTGAAGAGTATCCAAGGATCCTTAGGCTCCCTCAGTGAAGAGTATCCAAGGACTTCTAAAATCTGCCACAAAGTCAGCTAAGGCTTGGGATTTGATGGCAGGCCTTGGTTCATATCTTATATCATATGCACTAAGCTTCACTGCCCACTTAGCCATCCTTCCTGACATTTCAGGTTTCCTGAGAACATTCTTAATTGGAAAATTAGTCTTAATAATAATGGCATGAGTCTCAAAATAATGTCTTAATTTAGTAGATGCCATAATTAATGCAAGGATAAGTTTTTCCAAATGTGAATACCTGGATTCAGCATCAAGTAAACTCTTGCTTACATAATAAATAGGATGTTGTGTACCTTGGTGATCCTTGACAAGGACCGCACTTACTGCTTTTGAGGATACTGCTAAGTATAAGGATAATATATCCCCTTTTTCTGGTTTCATCAAGGCCGGGGCTGAGGATAGGTAATCCTTAAGAGCTTTGAGGGCACTTTCATGCTTCTCAGTCCATTCAAACTTCTTGTTCTTCCTCAGGATGTCATAGAATTCCTTGCACTTTTCTGAGGATTTGGATATGAACCTGTTCAAGGCTGCGATCCTGCCTGTCAATCTTTGCACATCCTTAGCATTGGCATGAGATTTGATATTCACAATAGCCTTGATTTTCTCTGGACTTGCTTCAATGCCCCTCTTTGTCACCATATAGCCTAAGAATCTACCTGCCTTAACACCAAAATGACACTTGGAAGGATTTAGTTTCATATTAAATTTATCAAGGATATTGAATGCTTCTTCCAAGTCTTTAAGGTGATCCTCGGCTTTCTTGGACTTAACCACCATGTCATCAATATAGACTTCCATAGTGTGTCCAATTTGTTCCTTGAACATCATATTGACTAGCCTTTGATAAATAGCACCTGCATTCCTTAATCCAAATGGCATAGCAACATAACAGTATATACCAGTTGGGGTCATAAAGGTTGTATCCTCTTGATCGGATGGTTCCATCTGAATTTGCTGAAATCCAGATGAAGCATCCATAAAAGTCAACAACTCATGACCCGCAGTAGCATCCACCATGGAGTCAATGTGGGGTAATGGGAAAGGATCATTGGGACATGCCTTGTTTAAATCAGTAAAATCGACACATACCCTCCACTTTCCATTTTTCTTTTGAACAACAACCACATTGGCTAACCATCTTGGATACTTAACCTCTCTTATCATACCTGCCCGAAGTAGTTTATCTACCTATTCCTGGATAATGGCATTCCTCTCGGGTGCAAACTTCCTCCTCTTTTGATGAATTGGCTTGAATGACCTGTCAATGCCAAGTTTATGAGTAATTATATCCTTAGATATACCTGTCATATCTTCATGTTTCCAGGCAAAGGTGGATTTCCTCCTCTTAAGGAAGGATACTAGCTCCTGTTCAATGTCGCTAAGGATCCCTGATCCTATGAAGATCTTGGATTCAGGATCATCAGGATCCATGAGGATTTCTTTCAAATCCTGTTCTCTTGTCACACCCTGGCTTTGCGGAAGCGTGGTTAATTTGGTGTGACTTCTTAATACCATAGCTTAATCATAACAAAGCTATATGAAAATAAAATCATGCAAGATCATCCATTAAAATAAGTTTGAAGAGTAAAGAACCACAACATTGACTTGACGGATATCACATCCTAACAAACATAAACAGTGTTCAAAAGACCCAACACCAACAAGAAATAAACACAGTTTAAGAACTGTGACTCGTCCAGGAAAAAGTCACATCCCTTAAACTCGGATGACCTCTAAACTAGTGCAGCGGGAAAACGTGTCATACCGCGCCAGATCCTTTAATTCCCTGAAATACATGTAAGTTGAAAAATCAACAATAATGTTGAGCGAGTTCATGTGTAAGTGAGTAAGTAAAACCTTTGTAAAATGTCTGTATGTATGAAAATTCCTGGTATGTAGCAATAAGTAAAAAGAGATCAATTAATGTGTAGCTAATACATTAATAAGTGAAATGGCCTAGGAAGCACTCAAACCTGTAATGCGTATTTCATACCGGTCCTTCCGGCGGAACGACATAGTCACCACATGCAGCCACACGCTGGCTCATGTGTGGGGCTCGCAACACCCGATAGATCTATCACTCATGCCTCTCGATCCTTATACAAGGATTAATGGTCTTACGATAATAGCCTACCCATTCACATGATCTAGGTAATAACCCTCCTTATGCTATCCATACCATGTAAAAAGTACTTGTAATCGTAGTAACATGTATTTCACCCCCGCAGTTTAGAAAACTGAAAACAGTTAAGAGAAAAGGGGGACATGAACTCACAGTGGTGCGTCTCTACCAAGTATATCTCCTGCTCAAACAGCTGTGCGACGACCTACACGTACTAACTCTATTAGACGGACGGCCGTGCTTTAGCTTAAGGTTTAAGTTTTTGGGAAATAGTTAGACAACTATTTCGTGTTTATATTTTTGTAAATACTTGGTAATTATTCTCCTTCCCAAGGATGGGGGATTTAATACATGTGTGTTCGCAACATTCGAAATACATTATTAAGTCTCACTTAATATCTTTTATTTCTTACTTCAAAATATAATCATTCTTCCCAAAAATATTATATTTTATTTCATACAAATTTCCAAAATAATATTCTTGACAAATACGCGTTCATAAATATTTTCTTAAAATGCGTAAGTTACGTTTTAAAGATCGGGTGGTATTAACTATACCGTTGTAACTTAAATATTTATCGTAGAGGCGTTCGTAAAATTTTGGAGTTGTTAACCTTTGGTAATATTATTTTTATCCTAAAAATAGTATTTGTATATTTTACAAAATAATCGTAAACATTTTACAGGTGACGTTATGAAAAATATATATATATATCAAATATATATTTACCCCGTTTTATTTTGTGAAAATCCCACCTCCGATATTTTGTAAATAAAGTCGTGGCGAAATCTATAATTTGAAAACAAGTAAAAATGTATTGCTAACACTTGTGGTGAAAATATTTCTAAGTGTTAGGTTTCTGGAAAAATTTCACCAGAGTTTCCCCTGTAACTGGGGGTGGCCACGCTTTTTTTTAAGCGTATCATTTTCTTTTATAAATCAAACCAACAATTTTTCTCATCCAATCAAAAACAATGTTCAAAGCATCAACTAGTCAAAATATATATATAAATCGCATAAATTACATGAACTTGTGATTTATCCAAAATATGAAGTAAATCCCATTACTTTTAGTGGATCTTTATATAAACCAACCCGGTTTCGTAAAAACTTTGTTTTCAAAGAAATTCCATCTTTACAACTTCTTGTAAAATTTGACAAAACAAATTCTTTGTCGAAACTTAGTGTTACACAAGTGCTTATACACTTGTGTGTTTAAAAATCATTCTTGTTCATGTAGGATCCGGTTTTAGAAAATAAGATTTCCTTGACACTTGGTCCTTTGAAAATACCGCTTGTAGATCCGTAGATCTACTAGTTTTAAACACCACTTCGTAAGTAAAATCGTTTTTACACAAGTTCAAGTTTCTCGTGTGGTAGAGTTTCATCACTTAACCCTTGTTTCACTTAAACAAGCTCTATGTCATGATCCATGATCATGACCAATCCGGGTTAAACGATGATCCGAGCTACCACAACATAGATCGGCACTAAATAATCACACAAAACAAATCTTACAAGATTTACACAACCCTTGTGCTATTAACCAACATTTTTAGCATTTTAGTAGACTTTTTCATATCATTTTGCATGTTCATGAATTTTAACCGTCATATTTCATTTTACCCACTTTAAAATAGATCGAGAGTGTGTTTCAAGCAACTTACTACTAGCTCGAGGCTAGGGAAGAAACTAGTCGAAAATCGGGTGGTTAAAAGCAATGTAGGGAGGTCCTTGACAATCCGAGTGCACCGGGCTTCCTCGTTCGCGATCCTTCACACTTGTGGATGCTTGGAATTACTTGATCAAAATCGAAAAGTGGTGGTGGTGGTGCTTGTGTCTTCGGCCGAGAACCAAGGAGAGGGGAGAGAGAGAGAGATTTTGTTCAAGTGTTGTGTGAAAGAATGATGGATCATGTAGGATACTTATGGACAATTGCCATCAAGATTAACCAATGGATGCTATGTCTAATTGATATTAGGCATAGTTGATTTAAATAATCAACAAGTACAAAGGGTGTCCCCCTAGGGGACGAGTTCGGTTAGGGAGGGGGGTCTCCTAGTTCAATTCCAACTAAGTATTAATTATTAGTTAGGAGATTTAGGAAATTAATCCGGTTACTAGTATGTTATGCATTGTAGCGGGTGTTAGGGTATTCGGGGACCCTAACTGGCTCAGAAAAGAAAAACAATGTTAATGACAATATTTTTGTGTTCCGGATAAAGTCCGGTTGTTCGGTTGGATAGTGATCCGTTAAAGTGCTTAACAAAGCCTTAAAGTGTCGTTAATATTATTTTTAGTGACACAACTTATTCCCGACACTTTGGAAAGTGTCTAGTAATATTTTTCCCATGTTTTGGCACTTTATTAGTTAGCTTAGTGCTGAATTCTGTACCTAAAGTACGTTTTTGGCACATCCGGTCACTGTAATCTCATTCCTAGTGACGCAGTTCTACAATCCTCACTTCCCTACACTTTCTATTAGCGTAGTAAACTATCTCTGTCTCATACAGGCCTTAGAGGCAGTGTCTGCCTGGTGCTGGCTATATCAGCGTGTTAAATGGGTTATCCGTTCATTGTGCTACTGTGCCTTTGTGCATCAAGGTTGTCACTAAAGTTCTGTATGTAAATAATAGAGTGACAACAAATAAGGTATGATGCAAGTAAGTACATGTATCATTATTCAAATAGCAGTTTATCCACAATTTCAAGTAAGCACAGTAATTAAGTAGTAATTAATTATTAATTAAGTTGTACGGATACCTGGTTTGGTGAGGGTTGTCACATTCTCCCCCCGTTAAATAAATTTCGTCCTCGAAATTTGTACTACCCTACTACTTATGGTTAAGTCACACACGTATGTATATGGATAATATCGAAGTTGATAATCATCAAATTGAAACAAACCTTACTCACATTAGTTGAGTCCCAGAATATATAACAACCCGAATCCTAGGGTTGAAAGGTGTGTGCTTCTAGCATTGGATGTCAAAGGTACAAGACGTACTTGACGTATAATCTAGTGTAAACCAGCTAGCAGGGGTTCCACAAAAGTGGAGTTTTGACTAATAAGATTCTTTTAAACGATTGGTTACAATATGCAAAGGGGGTTTTTACAAACCATAGCACCCGTTATATGAACTCAAAAGTAACAACTCAACATAATAGTAAAATGATCCGCCAACTCTTGAATAAATGTCTGGTAAGGTTTAGTGTGTCGACATTTTTGAATAGTGGAGATACACCGAATGGAATACAAGTGAATCTGGTGTACCATTGTCTTGATTCGTAGTTGCATCAGAAATGTTTAAATGATAAATCAAACAGAAGTATGTGTGGTCTCGTGTAAAACGGTTACCACGATTAGCACAAGCTACAGGTTTATGATGACACCACAAGGTGTCGTAATGGCATTTCCCAATAATGGTGGTGACTGAACAAGTTCACCGCGTTTGAAATCAAATGAATGTGTACTGAGGCAATCTGAAGATTTGATTTATACCATGTTACAGAGTTTTCAGTTAAACACGGAACATCAAAGATCCACTGTTTCCAATCGAAGATGAAAAGTAATAAGTATCGCAAGGCATTTGATTGACAACGAAAGAATCGTTAGGAGGTACATTGTGCTTATGAAATGAATATATGTACCATTGCCTTAACACACAATTGTGTTGAGACCGCTTTGATCGTGAAGATCCCAAATGTATTGTTAACAACTAAATAGGGAATTGAATCTGTATACGAAGTGAGTAACCAAATTAGTGCAAGCTTCAATTTTGTGAAAATATCACCGCAAGATATCGAGACAAATCAAACGTTTTAGTGGAGTCGTAGGCCAACCAAATCTACTACGACTCGAAATGAAAGAATCTCTGCAAAAATAGTTGAATATGATGCTCCCAATACATCATATAGCGTTTCAAGAAAGTGTGTTGACTTGATAACTGTCACACCCCCAAAATCCACCATGCAGAGTTCCACCGCTTTGAGGCGTGACGTGACCAGGATCGAGCCACCAATCATACTGAACAACGTACTTAAGTAAATAAAGACAACCAAAATACGATTGGTGACCAAAAACTAGTTAACCAAGTTTTTAATTTAGACAGCGGAAGCATATACGTAAGGTTTAAAACATAAGTTCGCAGTTCATAAGTTTAAAGTCCAACACATAGGTTTAATAAGTTCATAATGTTTTAAACATTAAACACTGGACATAACTGTCCGCACACCACAACGACTCCTTCCTCGTGCAAGCTCCAAATGTTTAGCGACCTGTAAGGCATGTAACAACGAGTCAACAACAAAGTTGAGTGAGTTCACGTTTGGCTGTTTAGTTATAGCATTCGTTTCGTAAATCATATGTTCATTTTGTAAACCATGTATCGCGTTAATCCTCGCTGCCAGTCCAGGCATGCGTGCGATGATTAGTGGGGGCTTCCCATGTGTTTCAAAACCACGCGTATCGACTGCTACGAAAATATAAGAGGTGCCCTAAGTCAATGTCTATCAGCATTGACCCTTTGCCCATAGTCCATTAGTACACGCCCGTCCGACTGGCACGGTGTGAGGTTTGTTAAACCTAATAGCGCTATTAACTAATGACCCGCTCGCCATAGGCCTCGGCGATTAAGTCGATAATTGAGGGACTTAAAGTGATAGAGTTGATGGTCTTATGATCGTGTACGTAGGGTTTACGTACGTGCCCTTCAATCTGAGGACAGTAGTAAGTATGAGTGTACGTAGGTTTTACGTACGTGCCCTTCATTCCGAGGACAGTAAAAAGTAGTTTAATAGTAATGACAATATAAGTAGTTATTCAATCCCATTCCCAAACCCCTGGGAATCCCATGCCTTAGAAAGAGTGTGAACTCACCTCGGTTTGCTCGGTTAGGTTCTCAAATATAGTTAACAGTCAAGGTCGGTCAATCACGTCCTAATAAGGTACGGATAACAATCAGTTTCTCATGCATAACACGTATCCTACGTATGGTTTATTTGCACATTACTTCGTCCACATAACAGGTACACACTTTAACGATTTATACCCATATAAACTTCCCATCCATTCCCCATTCATAAACAAACATACGATATTGCACGTAACACATAATACATGTTAGATCATTCACCGATAGCATACTCGACATTTAGACACGCAAGTCACAACCTATGTCAATTCAGCATTAATATACAAAACCTGCTGTTTTCGGACGTTTAAATAAAATAGTTAAATTATTCCAAAAATTCCCAAATTTTTACAGGATGTCTTAAACGTTCCATATTTTATTGTGTAAAAATATCGGGGTCCGGTTCACTACCAATATTTTATAAAAAATTCGTATACCGAACTGTGATCAGATTTGTCACATTCTGATCACAGTTTACGGAATAATTCGTCTAAAATTCCTCGTAAGTCCGTTGGTCAAAATTCCAGTTGTGGGGTCACAAATACATCAGTAACCATCTTTGATAAAAGTTTCAGGGGCTGGGTCGGTTCAGGTTTTAAGTTGTGATCGAAAACGCACAGCCCAATTTTCTGCAGTAAAAATCAGCCTTAGCTGCTGTCACGAAAACAGATTTTTAAAATAGTAACCGACCTCAGAAAAATACGATTCCAGCGCCATTTTCTTCGTTTTTCGAAAAGACACGATTTAGGCTTTTGAAATTCCGTTTTTCGAGTTTTTAAACTCCGTTTATGGTCTGTTGAATGCGGCTGAAAAGCACATCAGAATGCTGTTTCGTGGTTTAAGCATTACTAATCGCATCAACGAGTGTCCGAACAATGGATTTAACAAGAAACCAACAATCAAACATCAAGTATGATTTACCCAACCCTCAAACCCACAAGATTCCGCTTCATAATTCAGTCACAAGTAAACTTTTATGTAGCTTATATGTTCATAACACATGCTTCATATTTTTCTAGTGTTCTTGAAATCTTGTAGTTTAAACAACAATACATCATGCTATGTGCCATAATTTTCGAACAAGATGAAATCAAGTGCAAGGAACTTACTACTAGCCTCTAGCTAGGGAAGAATCTTGTGTGAAAATGATGAGAAAAAGATGATGAAAATACTAGAACAATGCTCCTTTGAAACCCTTTCAAGTTGCACCGTTTATTGATCCTTCTTAGCTTTGAATGAGACTAGATAACGAAGAAGATGAGAAGATTGGAAGGTGGTGATGGTGGTTCGGTTTTGGGCCGCCGATCAAGAGGGAGAGAGAGTGAAATGGAAGTGTAATCTTGGGAAGTATGGCATGTAATCTTTCTTATAATGATCACACATTTTATGTTTACTTACACAAGCAAGTGATCTAATAAACAAATCAACTAAAATCTTGCAAGATATATGAGGTATGGAGAGAATGATATGTGGGGTCCCACTTTGGGAATTAAAATCGTTGGGGGGGGGGGGTATAGTGTAAATATTGTGACAAAAGTGTAAGTATATGTTAGATGTAAGAAAGATGATAGTGTAAGTTAGTTGGTTTTATTTTTAGCGGGTGTTATGGCATACGGGGATCATGACTAGCCAAAAGTAATACAATAACATGTTTGACAAATATTTGGTGTCCCGGGTAATGTCCGGTTGTTCGGTCGGATACTGTTCTGTTAAAGTGTTTAATTGTACCGTAAAGTGTCTTATTTATATATTTTTGTAACGAAATAAATTCCTAACACATAGGAAAATATACCGGACCATTTAGTGACTTTTCTGTATACTACTAGTATGCTAACACGCACATGTAAGTATAGTTCAGTAATCAGAGAGCAGTTAAATATTTCAACACAGTCACCAAGCACTTAAATTATTATTAAATAAATTGTACGGAATGCATGTAAATTGAGGGTTGTCACATTCTCCCCCTGTTAAGAGAATTTCGTCCCGAAATTTAGCGCGTGGTTACTGAGGAAGCTAGTTAAGTTGCGTTGTTTTCCTGATTTTCCTGGGGTGTCACATCATCCCCCCGTTGATTTGGAATTTCGTCCCGAAATTCTGCAGTAGCTTCAGCCTCAGTAGTGGTAGCGTTTTTCTTAAACAGTTGGGGATACTTGAGTTTCATTTGGTCTTCTCGTTCCCAGGTATACTCTGGGCCACGACGAGCATTCCAACGAACTCGGACCAGAGGTATCCTGGTATGCTTGAGGATCTTAACATCTTGATCCGTAATCTCTACTGGTTCCTCGACGAATCGCAGCTGGTCGTCGATAGTGAGTTCCTTCAGAGGAACTATGAGGGTCTCATCTGACAGACACTTCTTCAGATTCGACACATGGAAAACATTGTGAACTCCGCTGAGTTCTTCAGGAAGATCCAACCTGTAGGCGACTTTGCCAATTTTCTCAATGACTTCGAATGGTCTGACATAACACGGATTGAGTTTGCCTCGTTTGCCAAAGCGAACTACACCTTTCCAAGGTGAGACTTTGAGTAGCACTCGATCCCCAACATGGAGCTCGAGTGGTTTTCTTCCCTTATTAGCATAGCTTTTCTGACGGTCACGAGCTGCCGCCATTCGCTGTCGTATCTGAGCAATTTTCTCGGTGGTATCTACCACAAGTTCTGGGCCAGTGATTTGGCTGTCACCAACTTCTGCCCAACAGAGAGGTGATCGGCATTTGCGTCCGTACAATGCCTCAAACGGAGCGGCTTGGATGCTGGTGTGGTAGCTGTTGTTGTACGAAAACTCCACTAGCGGGAGGTGCCTTTCCCAGCCATTACCAAAATCGATTACACATGCCCTAAGCATGTCTTCAAGGGTTTGGATGGTGCGTTCAGATTGCCCATCCGTCTGCGGGTGATAAGCGGTGCTCATATCTAAACGTGAGCCAAAGGACTTGTGCATTGCTTGCCATAGTTCAGAAGTAAAACGTGCGTAACGATCAGATATAATAGAGGTTGGCACTCCGTGCTTCGATACCACTTCCTTTAGGTAAATGTCTGCGAGAGTAGAAAACTTATCCGTTTCTTTGATAGCCAGAAAATGTGCAGACTTGGTTAGTCGATCTACAATCACCCAAATGGTATCGTTTCCGCGTTGAGATCTGGGCAGGCCGGTAACGAAATCCATGGAAATTTGCTCCCATTTCCATTTCGGGATCTCCGGTTGTTGAAGTAGGCCTGATGGTTTCTGATATTCAGACTTGACTCTCGCACAAGTCAAGCACTTGCTGACGTAGGTTGCTATGTGGGCTCTCATGCCAGGCCACCAGTATGTGGTCTTGAGGTCGTGGTACATCTTGTCCAAACCAGGGTGTACCGAATAACGAGACTTATTTGCTTCATCCATCACAAGCTCGCGTAAGTTGCCATAGAGTGGAACCCAAATACGCCCCGTTACATAGTAGGCGTCGTCTTCCTTTTGTTCTAGCCGTTGTCTCGATCCTCGTAAGGATTCAGCCCTGATGTTCTCTGCTTTCAATGCTTCGACCTGAGCATCGCGAATCTGAGCGGGAAAGTTAGATTGGATGGTAAGCTGTAAAGCACGTACACGCCTAGGTATGGTATCCTTTCGACTGAGGGTGTCTGCCACCACATTGGCTTTGCCCGGATGGTACCTGATCGCGCATTCGTAATCGTTCAAGAGCTCAACCCATCGGCGTTGACGCATGTTTAACTCCTTTCGCTTGAAGATATGCTCGAGACTCCTGTGATCGGTGTAAATGGTGCACTTGGTACCGTACAGGTAATGTCTCCATATCTTAAGCGCGAATACAACTGCTCCCAGCTCCAGATCGTGAGTAGTGTAGTTTCTTTCGTGAACTTTAAGTTGGCGTGATGCGTAGGCAATGACCTTGTCACGTTGCATCAATACGCAACCAAGTCCTTGGATGGAAGTGTCGCAATAAACTACGAAATCATCGGTGCCTTCGGGCAATGAGAGGATAGGCGCGCTACAAAGTCTATCCTTTAGATGTTGAAATGCGGACTCTTGTGCATCACCCCAACGATAGATGACACCCTTCTGAGTCAGTGAAGTGAGAGGTTGCGCAATCTTGGAGAAGTCTTTGATAAACCTTCTGTAATATCCTGCCAAACCCAAGAATTGGCGGATTTCTTTTGGTGTGCGGGGTGCAGGCCAGTTCTTGATTGAGTCAACCTTGGATGGATCAACATGAATCCCATCCTTGTTTACCACATGGCCTAGAAAGTGGACTTCGCAAAGCCAGAAGTCACATTTCGAAAACTTGGCATACAACTGCTCCTTTCGAAGAAGTTCAAGCATAAGTCGCAGATGCTGCTCGTGTTCCTCCTGATTCTTAGAATAGATCAGGATATCGTCGATGAACACAATAACGAACTTATCCAGGTAAGGCTTGCACACTCGGTTCATGAGATCCATGAAGACTGCTGGTGCATTCGTCAGCCCGAATGGCATAACCAGAAACTCGTAATGGCCGTAACGAGTTCTGAATGTTGTTTTGGAGACGTCCTCATCTCGGACTCTCAGCTGATGGTATCCCGATCTCAAGTCAATCTTGGAGTAATAGCTCGACCCTTGCAACTGGTCGAACAAGTCGTCAATACGTGGAAGAGGATAACGATTCTTCACAGTCACCTTGTTGAGTTCGCGGTAGTCAATACACATTCTGAAAGTACCATCTTTCTTCTTCACGAACAAGACTGGAGCTCCCCAGGGCGAAGAGCTAGGACGTATAAAACCCTTTTCCAAGAGCTCTTGTAGTTGCGTGGACAGTTCTTCGAGTTCTGATGGAGCTAGACGATATGGTGCTCGAGCTACTGGCGCTGCTCCAGGAGCTAGCTCGATTTGAAATTCAACTTGGCGGTGAGGCGGAAGACCAGGCAATTCCTCAGGAAATATCTCAGGAAAATTGCGCACAATAGGAATGTCTTCAATTCTCTTCTCTTCCGTGGATGTGTCAGTGACGAGCGCTAGAATGGCAGTGTGGCCCTTTCGTAGACATTTCTGGGCCTTAAGGAAAGAGATGATGCCTTCGACAGCACCACTCTTGTCGCCACGAATCACAAGAGGGTTTTCATCAGAACGAGGAATGCGGATGATTTTCTCCTTGCAAACAATCTCCGCTTGATACCGAGATAGCCAATCCATTCCAATAACGACGTCGAAACTTCCCAGTGTGATAGGAATAAGATCGATAGGGAAAGTCTGACCAGCTAAGACGAGGCTACAACCTTTAACTACATGTGTGGCTTCAAGACTTTTACCATTTGCTAGCTCTATCGTGCGTTTGGTGTTCAAAAGTGTTGGGGTGCGCTTAAGCATTTGGCTAACTTTTAAGGACACATAACTAGTATCGGCACCCGAATCGAATAAAACAGTAACAAAGAAGTCATCCAGAAGAAACTTACCCATCACAACGTTGGGATGGTTCCTTGCATCACCCTGACCAATCACAAAAGCACGACCCCTTGTTCCATTACCATTGTTGTTACCCCCGTTGTTGCCTCCATTGTTATTCCCGTTTCCCTGGTTGTTGTTGTTGTTTTGATTCTGGTTAAGCTGGGGACAGTTCTTCTTAAAGTGGCCTTCAGCGCCACACTGAAAGCATCCTTTATTTCCCTGCTAATGTTGCTGCTGGTGGTTCTGTGGGGCTTGTTGTTGTTGGCGATTCTGATTCGCAGGACGCGGGCTCCTGCAATCCCTAGCTTCATGACCCAACTTATGACATCTTTGACAACGGCCTTTGTTGCACTGACCACTATGGTGTCTGTTACATTTGTTGCACTTTGGGTGGTTTCCTCGATACCCACCCTGTCCTTGATTACCGGAGGATTGCTGACCCGGATTCTGGTAGTCGTCAGTCCTTCGCTGCTGAGACTGACCCGAAGCAGAACCCTTACTGGAGTTTCCATCCCATTTTCGCTTGTTGTCGGTAGGTACATCAGAAGTAGCTGTGGCACTGATACGTTTGGGTAGCCTGTTTTGCTCCACCGCCTTGTCGGTGAGACGATGAGCCAACTTGATAATTTGCTGAATTGTACCCAGGTTGGCTGAAGTTACGTGACTTTGAATCTCTGGTACAAGGCCCTTGAGGTACAGCTCAATTCGTTTGATGGGAGGGTCCACCATAGTTGGACACAGGATGGCCAGTTCGTTTGACCTCTTAGTATACGCTTCAATCTCAGACCCCGTCATCTTTAGATGGTAAAATTCCACTTCTAGCTTGTGGATATCATCCCGACTACAGTACTCCTCCTTGATCAGCTCTTTAAAACCATTCCAGGGTGTGGCATTAGCAACTGCCAGTCCTAGTAGTTGAACCTGCACCTTCCACCAGGTTAACGCAGCTCCTTCAAGTGTTCCGGTAGCATATTTCACCCTACGGTCTTCGGGGCATTCGCACATCTCGAAAACTGTCTCAAGCTTTTCAAACCAGTGAAGAAGGCCCAGTGCTCCTTCGGTGCCACTGAAAGTGGTAGGTCGGCAGTCCATGAACGTCTTGAACGTGCACACAGGAGGCTGAGCATGTTGACCTGTTGCGCGAGAATAAAAGACAAAGTTAAGCACGAGGCTTGGTTTGCGAAGGTAGGATCTAAACATCCTAAGGTGAGTTGATATGGCAGGTTATACCTCCTGCAGGGACAGCTGTGAGTGCCTCAGCAACTCGTTCGTTGATCAAAGCCGTCAGCTGGGCTTGAGTTAGGTTCAAACGTCCACCCATGATCTTCACAACGAAATAACGTTGGTGAGAAAAGTGTCGCGAAAGTGCGTAAGTGTGGGACGATAGTAGAGAGTAATCACACTTGGTTCAAATAGCAATTATCACATTATCTAATGCATAGTGAGAACTATCTAACCGACAATATAACATAAATCATACAACTTATGGTGTCGAGTCTTGCACGTGGAGCGAAGCGTCGTTGTGGATCGTTGAGCACTGTATAGGTTATAGTCTGGTTTTATCAAAAAGTTTTTCCCTTTTTAAAACCACGTTCACTATAACCAATGGCTCTGATACCAATCTGTCACACCCCCAAAATCCACCATGCGGAGTTCCACCGCTTGGAGGCGTGACGTGACCAGGATCGAGCCACCAATCATACTAAACAACGTACTTAAGTAAATAAAGACAACCAAAATACGATTGGTGACCAAAAACTAGTCTACCAAGTTTTTAATTTAGACAGCGGAAGCATATACGTAAGGTTTAAAACATAAGTTCGCAGTTCATAAGTTTAAAGTCCAACACATAGGTTTAATAAGTTCATAATGTTTTAAACATTAAACACTGGACATAACTGTCCGCACACCACAACGACTCCTTCCTCGTGCAAGCTCCAAATGTTTAGCGACCTGTAAGGCATGTAACAACGAGTCAACAACAAAGTTGAGTAAGTTCACGTTTGGCTGTTTAGTTATAGCATTCGTTTCGTAAATCATATGTTCATTTTGTAAACCATGTATCGCGTTAATCCTCGCTGCCAGTCCAGGCATGCGTGCGATGATTAGTGGGGGCTTCCCATGTGTTTCAAAACCACGCGTATCGACTGCTACGAAAATATAAGAGGTGCCCTAAGTCAATGTCTATCAGCATTGACCCTTTGCCAATAGTCCATTAGTACACGCCCGTCCGACTGGCACGGTGTGAGGTTTGTTAAACCTAATAGCGCTATTAACTAATGACCCGCTCGCCATAGGCCTCGGCGATTAAGTCGATAATTGAGGGACTTAAAGTGATAGAGTTGATGGTCTTATGATCGTGTACGTAGGGTTTACGTACGTGCCCTTCAATCCGAGGACAGTAGTAAGTATGAGTGTACGTAGGTTTTACGTACGTGCCCTTCATTCCGAGGACAGTAAAAAGTAGTTTAATAGTAATGACAATATAAGTAGTTATTCAATCCCATTCCCAAACCCCTGGGAATCTCATGCCTTAGAAAGAGTGTGAACTCACCTCGGTTTGCTCGGTTAGGTTCTCAAATATAGTTAACAGTCAAGGTCGGTCAATCACGTCCTAATAAGGTACGGATAACAATCAGTTTCTCATGCATAACACGTATCCTATGTATGGTTTATTTGCACATTACTTCGTCCACATAACAGGTACACACTTTAACGATTTATACCCATATAAACTTCCCATCCATTCCCCATTCATAAACAAACATACGATATTGCACGTAACACATAATACATGTTAGATCATTCACCGATAGCATACTCGACATTTAGACACGCAAGTCACAACCTATGTCAATTCAGCATTAATATACAAAACTGGCTGTTTTCGGACGTTTAAATAAAATAGTTAAATTATTCCAAAAATTCCCAAATTTTTACAGGATGTCTTAAACGTTCCATATTTTATTGTGTAAAAATATCGGGGTCCGGTTCACTACCAATATTTTATAAAAAATTCGTATACCGAACTGTGATCAGATTTGTCACATTCTGATCACAGTTTACGGAATAATTCGTCTAAAATTCCTCGTAAGTCCGTTGGTCAAAATTCCAGTTGTGGGGTCACAAATACATCAGTAACCATCTTTGATAAAAGTTTCAGGGGCTGGGTCGGTTCAGGTTTTAAGTTGTGATCGAAAACGCACAGCCCAATTTTCTGCAGTAAAAATCAGCCTTAGCTGCTGTCACGAAAACAGATTTTTAAAATAGTAACCGACCTCAGAAAAATACGATTCCAGTGCCATTTTCTTCGTTTTTCGAAAATACACGATTTAGGCTTTTGAAATTCCGTTTTTCGAGTTTTTAAAGTCCGTTTATGGTCTGTTGGATGCGGCTGAAAAAGCACATCAGAATGCTGTTTCGTGTATTAAGCATTACTAATCGCATCAACGAGTGTCCGAACAATGGATTTAACAAGAAACCAACAATCAAACATCAAGTATGATTTACCCAACCCTCAAACCCACAATATTCCGCTTCATAATTCAGTCACAAGTAAACTTTTATGTAGCTTATATGTTCATAACACATGCTTCATATTTTTCTAGTGTTCTTGAAATCTTGTAGTTTAAACAACAATACATCATGCTATGTGCCATAATTTTCGAACAAGATGAAATCAAGTGCAAGGAACTTACTACTAGCCTCTAGCTAGGGAAGAATCTTGTGTGAAAATGATGAGAAAAAGATGATGAAAATACTAGAACAATGCTCCTTTGAAACCCTTTCAAGTTGCACCTTCCATTGATCCTTCTTAGCTTTGAATGAGACTAGATAACGAAGAAGATGAGAAGATTGGAAGGTGGTGATGGTGGTTCGGTTTTGGGCAGCCGATCAAGAGGGAGAGAGAGTGAAATGGAAGTGTAATCTTGGGAAGTATGGCATGTGATCTTACTTATAATGATCACACATTTTATGTTTACTTACACAAGCAAGTGATCTAATAAACAAATCAACTAAAATCTTGCAAGATATATGAGGTATGGAGAGAATGATATGTGGGGTCCCACTTTGGGAATTAAAATCGTTGGGGGGGGGGGGTATAGTGTAAATATTGTGACAAAAGTGTAAGTATATGTTAGATGTAAGAAAGATGATAGTGTAAGTTAGTTGGTTTTATTTTTAGCGGGTGTTATGGCATACGGGGATCATGACTAGCCAAAAGTAATACAATAACGTGTTTGACAAATATTTGGTGTCCCGGGTAATGTCCGGTTGTTCGGTCGGATACTGTTCCGTTAAAGTGTTTAATTGTACCGTAAAGTGTCTTATTTATATATTTTTGTAACGAAATAAATTCCTAACACATAGGAAAATATACCGGACCATTTAGTGACTTTTCTGTATACTACTAGTATGCTAACACGCACATGTAAGTATAGTTCAGTAATCAGAGAGCAGTTAAATATTTCAACACAGTCACCAAGCACTTAAATTATTATTAAATAAATTGTACGGAATGCATGTAAATTGAGGGTTGTCACATTCTCCCCCTATTAAGAGAATTTCGTCCCGAAATTTAGCGCGTGGTTACTGAGGAAGCTAGTTAAGTTGCGTTGTTTTCCTGATTTTCCTGGGGTGGTTACTGAGGAAGCTAGTTAGTTAAGCAAATTAATATGTAAATCCCAATGAAGTGCTTGTTCAAAACGAAATCACATGCGTAGCAAATGATGCATGTATGTCAGGTAAGTTTCCGAGCACTAAAACAATGAGTGCTCGCTAAAATGAAGAAATGACCAAGTATCGAAACAAATGTGTGTTCGCTCTCAGCGAAGAAGATTTGTGTGATGCAACTACCATTAAAGGGGAGTAGAGATGCAAACGTCTACTTGCTAGAAGTAAAAGAATCCAAGTACTTCCGGTTTGGTCAACAGAATTGGCATATGCGCCAGGTTAATGATGGTTGATTGAGTTGACAGATATGGTTCCTAAATAAAAACCCTAACGAGTTTGGACCTAGGTTCACAAAGGTCCTACATATATGTTTTCTAAATCCTCCAGATTTCGTATCCCGTGTAGACTGGTTTGTGCATTGTGTAGGAAGCACTATCTTTGTGTACGTCTAAGAACAAGTCATTGTCCCACAATTTTCCTGGTATACTTTCTTCCCAAACTTCCAGCTAAAGATGCTCGATCGTCGATCAGTCGTGTAATACTTGTTAGATGCTCACGGTTAATCAAATAAGTAAGTCATCAGGTCTTAGCAAGAGCCACCGACTCTGGTTGGCTAGCTCGTCTGACTCCCGGTCATTTGAAAGTCATCGGCCTTTCTTTTGACGAGCAGCACTGAGGTTATCCAAAACAGAAGTTTTGGTCTGTTATCTTCCTTCTCTATCCACTACTAAAACTTCACTGTCAATCCTTGCATCTCCGAAAATGTAAGTCGCTACGATGCATCGACTACGGGCGTGGTGCCTGGGATTAAATCGATGCGAGACTCGACTAATCGTTGAGGAGGTGATTCCGGTAAGTCTTCGAGGAAGACTGCAGGATATTTCCTTATCATAGGAACATCTTTGTGCTTTCAAGCAATTCGTGATCTGTGGAGGCGTATCCTGTCCCCGACATGAGCCAAGAAAACAACACATTCTTACCATAAAAACCTTCGTGCTTTCAAGCAATTCGTGATCTGTGGAGGCGTATCCTGCCTTGTGAGTCGAGATCGTTCCTTCATTCGTCATCATGGTGCGGATATCGATCTCCTATTGATCATTTGTCAACCAATCCCTCCAACTACCTTGTTGAAGTCTCCCAATTCACTGGCAGTAGATCGAGTGTAATCTTATGCTTCCCGGGTTCTATCTTGCCGATTCCAGTTATTGTGTTGGCTTTCACTAGCTTCCCCTAAGCTAGTTCTAATGGGTACTGGAATATCTACTTACTCGCTGCTTAAACCAATTATACTCTCGAACTCTAGGGGTGCGAAGCGTAAAATTTACAACATATTTGGCAATACAGATGCATAACATCGGGTAGTATGGGACGTACCGATATTCATGCTTGGATTCCTGGCGTACTTCTCTGGCTCCGGTGTTAGACATCTTTCCCATCATTTTGCTTAATCTACCTTGGGCAATCTTTCCTAATGTGCCTCATATCCCCGCAGGTATAACATCCCTTATCTTTCCCCTTTCCTTTCTTTCCACGCTTCATCTCACGCCAACACGTTTCCCTGTTGTGTCCCACTTTGCCACAGTTGTCACACTTCCCATTTTTACATCGCCCGGTATGATGACGTCGGCACCTATCGCATTTAGGTAGCTTACCCATGTATTCTTTTCTCTTTTTGGCCTTGTTGTTGCTACTCGACTGGGTACCCTGTTTGAAATTTGCCAACTTTCTATTGTTGTCCCCAGATGACTCTACATGAGTCTCCTTCTTCTCCTCAGAGGTTGAAAATTTGTTCGTCCTGATTGCCTCTTCAGTCAAGGCTACACTTAGATTGATGGCCTCAGTGATCGTTGCAGGCTTTGACGTTGTCACCAAGCTCATGATTTGGGGTGCCAATCCCCAAATGAAACGCTCAATCCTCTTAAACTCCGGATCTACCATGTAACGAACGATACGCGACAGAACTTGGAACTTTTCCACATACTCAGCTATTTTTGGACCTTCCATCTTCAAGTTCCAGAACTCAGTTTCTACCTTCTGGCTCTCTGTTCTCGAACAGTACTTTTTATGCATTAGCTCTTTCAGCTCATCCCATGATAAAGCATATGCAGCGGCCTCGCCCATTGTCTGAACCTGAAGTTTCCACCATGACAGAGCCCCATCTCGGAACAGCCCGGAAATGTACGTGACCTGATCTTCTGGGGCGCATTTGCTCGCACGCAAAACAGTGTCCGTCTTCTCAATCCAGCGTACGAAGGCTACGGAACCCCCAGTGCCGTCGAAATGTAGGGGCTGGCAGCCTAAAAACTGCTTGTAGGTGCAGCCGTTGGGTGAGTTATTTCCTGAGGTACCTCCGTTGCGTTTGGAGCGCTGGGCCTCGTACTGTGCGATAAACTGCACGAGGTGTTCTTGAAATTCCGCCTCTGTCATTGGCAGGGGGTTGTTGGTATCGGTGTTCCCTCGAGTCGACATCTTCTGAGAAGAAAGTCGGTTAGGTCGGGTCTTAGTAAGGACACGAGCACCTAAGTCTCTATTTAACGAATAAGACCTCATAGGTATATTACATTTACGTAAATACGCAGTTGTTTAACAATTAATCACATATCCTCACGGTTATAGCACAGCTTGCAAATAGGAACGTAGCAAGTAAACATGTGGTATTATAGTTATAGCACAAATATGTAGATCATCAACGTGTTTAGTGAGGGCATAGCGATGATATTTTTCGTCAGTCATTAGTCATAAGTATTGTCGCGTGTTTAAAGATGATCGGGCTTTCATTATCCACCGGCCACAATCATTGCGTCTTACCAAAATGCATCACATCAGAAGGGACTCAGGGTCACCCTACCCTTGTCCAACAAGTATATCAGGGCATCACAACTACGTGGTCAGAAACGATCCCCAAAAGTCTCCGAAATCCCCGCTTATCATTAGCGTCTTTTCCCAAGCGTAATGCAATCCGTTTAATTCAGAAATCAACTATACTGGTGACTGAGGTGGAGGAAAGAAAAGTATACTGTTAACGTGCGTGAGTCCCTCCTCGAGCTTGTATATACGTTGAAGTAATCATTTGCTCTGCCGCTTGATAGTTTAGAAATGAATATCGGAATCCCGGGAATGGTGAAAGAACAAAGGTCAAGAGCACAGAGGAGTCTTGATGCATGCGGCGGATAAAAGCATGCTGGTGATAGACCGGCTGGAGAACGTGGTATTTTGTATAGACTTTTCAGACAATATGTGGTCTTGTGATGTAGACACTCAAGTCATGTTTTCGGTTATGTAATGTTTCGCAATTGAAGTTGCCAATTGTGGCGTCAGCTCAAGCTCCAACATGCTGTGACTCATATCCTTATTTGTAGTTGATGTTACAAGAGCAACTCATCTCGCGTGTGGCCTTTATAATGTAAGGGTCTAACTTCAGCACAGTGTACAATAGGAATCACCGAGATGGCTCGTCCGACGTTGTAGAGGTGAATGTAGCAAATGGTGCGACCTGTGCAGTTGGGAATATGCTGTTGTAGCAGATGAATCGTTATGCGGGTGCTGACCTGAAGTACCTCCCCGAGGTATGGTTATATTCCGAAAAGAAGCTATAGGCATCTTGGCGCAGTGGACGTTGGTCTTCATAGGGGAAAGGAGCAATGTCAGCGGTTGCGGGTTTAAAAACGAACATCTCACAAATGAGGAGATTGGCCGATGCAGGTAGATATAAGGGGTGCAATGTATGGCAGACCAAAAAGAAACAGGGTCGTGATCACGTAAAGGTGTAGGTTCAGCAGGCGCAACATTAAGCTGACCCAAATGGTGTAGCAGTTGGCTCGAGTGCAGGCTCCGGGTCATGTAACGGTGTGGAGGCCATCAGCGGTAAGTGTGGGTAGCAAAGGTGCATCCATAGGAGCTGGAACAGGGGCTGAAAGAGAGCGTCACAGGAAACTCGAAAGGTGGGTAACCATTGTCATCGTCTATCCACCCATTTCGGGTGTGCGCGTATCGAGGATCAACTTGGGTTGCAAAAGGCGCATGATCGAACTGTACAGGCACAGGGTCAGGGTGGGGTACAACAAGAGAGTCAGCAGGTATAACAACGATAAGTGGGGGATCAACATGATCAGCAGCAATAACATGGTCACCCTCCAGTAGTGGTGCATCAGCAGGGTGATCGTCAATGGGTAGGTCAGCAATCACAGGATCAATGGGCATGCCAGCTTGAACCGTGTGAATAGTGTTGTGCGCTCCGAGTGTGTGACGGTGCGGAGGCCACAGACTCGAAGGAGTCTGGAGCGGGTGAGTGTGCAGGTGACTCCTCAGCTGGGGTATCTGCGAGTAACAAAAGACCACTGTCTGCTAGAAGGGCCTCGCCCTCAACATCGTCCTCCAGGGGCTCATCATCAAACGGATCGACGTCGTCGTCAGCGTCGGCGTCGAGGAGCATATCGTAAGCAGGATAAACGGCCAAAGGTATGGGAGCAGGGATCTCTACGAGTGGTAGGTACCCAGCAAAAGGGCCATCAGCGGGCTCATTGACAGCGTCGGGTAGCGCAAAAGGGCTGAACGTCATCCTTGTCTGTGCTGGTGACATCTGATGTGTGCACCTCGTGCTCTGAAGACTCTAAGTCGTCTGATACTATGGGTCTAGGGTCCGTGGTGTCCGATTCACCAGTGCCTGATGAATCCATGGTGTCTGTATCATAAACACAAATAGGCACAAATAATCAATCATATAATCAGACAAGCACATTAGTAAGCAATCAAACAATTCTCCTAGTCCCACTAGCCTCCCAGCCTCTCAGACTGCTCTTCCTAGTCCCACTAGCCAAATTCTCCCAGCCTCTCAGACTGCTCTTCCTAGTCCCACTAGCCAAATTCTCCCAGCCTCTCAGACTGCTCTTCCTAGTCCCACTAGCCAAATTCTCCCAGCCTCTCAGACTGCTCTTCCTAGTCCCACTAGCCAACTACCTCGGTCTCCTAGACCGAGCCTCGGTCTTCCAAGCCGAGCCTCAACCTCCCAGACTGAGCCTATAAATAATAAATAAATGTGCTCAACATTTGTTTGTAAAAAGTTTTGGATCTGGACTTAAGTGGTATGCAGTGTAAAAATGTTTTCGTGAGAGCCCTAGTGATCATAGTCTAGACTCGAGAAGGAATCCTAGTTCGCTATGATCCGAGCTCTGATACCAAGCTGTCACACCCTGGCTTTGCGGAAGCGTGGTTAATTTGGTGTGACTTCTTAATACCATAGCTTAATCATAACAAAGCTATATGAAAATAAAATCATGCAAGATCATCCATTAAAATAAGTTTGAAGAGTAAAGAACCACAACATTGACTTGACGGATATCACATCCTAACAAACATAAACAGTGTTCAAAAGACCCAACACCAACAAGAAATAAACACAGTTTAAGAACTGTGACTCGTCCAGGAAAAAGTCACATCCCTTAAACTCGGATGACCTCGAAACTAGTGCAGCGGGAAAACGTGTCATACCGCGCCCGATCCTTTAATTCCCTGAAATACATGTAAGTTGAAAAATCAACAATAATGTTGAGCGAGTTCATGTGTAAGTGAGTAAGTAAAACCTTTGTAAAATGTCTGTATGTATGAAAATTCTTGGTATGTAGCAATAAGGAAAAAGAGATCAATTAATGTGTAGCTAATACATTAATAAGTGAAATGGCCTAGGAAGCACTCAAACCTGTAACGCGTATTTCATACCGGTCCTTCCGGCGGAACGACATAGTCACCACATGCAGCCACACGCTGGCTCATGTGTGGGGCTCGCAACACCCGATAGATCTATCACTCATGCCTCTCGGTCCTTATACAAGGATTAATGGTCTTACGATAATAGCCTACCCATTCACATGATCTAGGTAATAACCCTCCTTATGCTATCCATACCATGTAAAAAGTACTTGTAATCATAGTAACATGTATTTCACCCCCGTAGTTTAGAAAACTGAAAACAGTTAAGAGAAAAGGGAGACATGAACTCACAGTGGTGCGTCTCTACCAAGTATATCTCCTGCTCAAACAGCTGTGCGACGACCTACACGTACTAACTCTATTAGACGGACGGCCGTGCCTTAGCTTAAGGTTTAAGTTTTTGGGAAATAGTTAGACAACTATTTCGTGTTTATATTTTTGTAAATACTTGGTAATTATTCTCCTTCCCAAGGATGGGGGATTTAATACATGTGTGTTCGCAACATTCGAAATACATTATTAAGTCTCACTTAATATCTTTTATTTCTTACTTCAAAATATAATCATTCTTCCCAAAAATATTATATTTTATTTCATACAAATTTCCAAAATAATATTCTTGACAAATACGCGTTCATAAATATTTTCTTAAAATGCGTAAGTTACGTTTTAAAGATCGGGTGGTATTAACTATACCGTTGTAACTTAAATATTTATCGTAGAGGCGTTCGTAAAATTTTGGAGTTGTTAACCTTTGGTAATATTATTTTTATCCTAAAAATAGTATTTGTATATTTTACAAAATAATCGTAAACATTTTACAGGTGACGTTATGAAAAATATATATATATATATCAAATATATATTTACCCCGTTTTATTTTGTGAAAATCCCACCTCCGATATTTTGTAAATAAAGTCGTGGCGAAATCTACAATTTGAAAACAAGTAAAAATGTATTGCTAACACTTGTGGTGAAAATATTTCTAAGTGTTAGGTTTCTGGAAAAATTTCGCCAGAGTTTCCCCTGTAACTGGGGGTGGCCACGCTTTTTTTTAAGCGTATCATTTTCTTTTATAAATCAAACCAACAATTTTTCTCATCCAATCAAAAACAATGTTCAAAGCATCAACTAGTCAAAATATATATATAAATCGCATAAATTACATGAACTTGTGATTTATCCAAAATATGAAGTAAATCCCATTACTTTTAGTGGATCTTTATATAAACCAACCCGGTTTCGTAAAAACTTTGTTTTTAAAGAAATTCCATCTTTACAACTTCTTGTAAAATTTGATAAAACAAATTCTTTGTCGAAACTTAGTGTTACACAAGTGCTTATACACTTGTGTGTTTAAAAATCATTCTTGTTCATGTAGGATCCGGTTTTAGAAAATAAGATTTCCTTGACACTTGGTCCTTTGAAAATACCGTTTGTAGATCCGTAGATCTACTAGTTTTAAACACCACTTCGTAAGTAAAATCGTTTTTACACAAGTTCAAGTTTCTCGTGTGGTAGAGTTTCATCACTTAACCCTTGTTTCACTTAAACAAGCTCTATGTCATGATCCATGATCATGACCAATCCGGGTTAAACGATGATCCGAGCTACCACAACATAGATCGGCACTAAATAATCACACAAAACAAATCTTACAAGATTTACACAACCCTTGTGCTATTAACCAACATTTTTAGCATTTTAGTAGACTTTTTCATATCATTTTGCATGTTCATGAATTTTAACCGTCATATTTCATTTTACCCACTTTAAAATAGATCGAGAGTGTGTTTCAAGCAACTTACTACTAGCTCGAGGCTAGGGAAGAAACTAGTCGAAAATCGGGTGGTTAAAAGCAATGTAGGGAGGTCCTTGACAATCCGAGTGCACCGGGCTTCCTCGTACGCGATCCTTCACACTTGTGGATGCTTGGAATTACTTGATCAAAATCGAAAAGTGGTGGTGGTGGTGCTTGTGTCTTCGGCCGAGAACCAAGGAGAGGGGAGAGAGAGAGAGATTTTGTTCAAGTGTTGTGTGAAAGAATGATGGATCATGTAGGATACTTATGGACAATTGCCATCAAGATTAACCAATGGATGCTATGTCTAATTGATATTAGGCATAGTTGATTTAAATAATCAACAAGTACAAAGGGTGTCCCCCTAGGGGACGAGTTCGGTTAGGGAGGGGGGGTCTCCTAGTTCAATTCCAACTAAGTATTAAGTATTAGTTAGGAGATTTAGGAAATTAATCCGGTTACTAGTATGTTATGCATTGTAGCGGGTGTTAAGCTATTCGGGGACCCTAACTGGCTCAGAAAAGAAAAACAATGTTAATGACAATATTTTTGTGTTCCGGATAAAGTCCGGTTGTTCGGTTGGATAGTGATCCGTTAAAGTGCTTAACAAAGCCTTAAAGTGTCGTTAATATTATTTTTAGTGACACAACTTATTCCCGACACTTTGGAAAGTGTCTAGTAATATTTTTCCCATGTTTTGGCACTTTATTAGTTAGCTTAGTGCTGAATTCTGTACCTAAAGTACGTTTTGGCACATCCGGTCACTGTAATCTCATTCCTAGTGACGCAGTTCTACAATCCTCACTTCCCTACACTTTCTATTAGTGTAGTAAACTATCTCTGTCTCATACAGGCCTTAGAGGCAGTGTCTGCCTGGTGCTGGCTATATCAGCGTGTTAAATGGGTTATCCGTTCATTGTGCTACTGTGCCTTTGTGCATCAAGGTTGTCACTGAAGTTCTGTATGTAAATAATAGAGTGACAGCAAATAAGGTATGATGCAAGTAAGTACATGTATCATTATTCAAGTAGCAGTTTATCCACAATTTCAAGTAAGCACAGTAATTAAGCAGTAATTAATTATTAATTAAGTTGTACGGATACCTGGTTTGGTGAGGGTTGTCACATCTCTTGCCTCCAAGATATCTCTTGAAGGATACTTTAATTGCTATTGATCCCTTGGTCTTGAGGCTGGCTTCATTGATGACGTATAACAATTCTTAGCCTCTTGTTGATCACTCTCAATTTTCACCACTCCCCATGGACTTGGAAGCTTTACACACTGATGATAGGTGGATGGAACTGCCTTCATATCATGTATCCATGGCCTGCCAAGGATAACATTACAACAAGATAAGCAATCTATAACACAAAATTTTTGATAAGAATGCAATCCTTCAATATAGATTGGGAGTTTGATGTCCCCCAATGTATTATTGGTTTCTCCACTGAATCCCACAAGTACTGAGGATCTTGGGACAATATCAGACTCCGGGATATTCATCTTCTTGAGGACATCAAGCTGAATGATGTTCACAGAGCTTCCTCCATCTATAAGGATCCTGCGAACAAAGTGGTTAGAAATAAACAATGTAATTACAAGACCATCATGATGAGGATCCTGGACATCAACACGATCATCCTCATCAAAGGTTATGACTTTATCCTGGGTGACAACGGAGGTCCGGACGGGTCTGTCTCCATTATCCATCTTGGTTTCCTTAGCATGTCTTTTTGCTGCTGAAAAGGAGGTACCACAAATGTCTGATCCACCGAATATGAAGTTTATAACTTGTGCATCTGCTGGAGGAGCAGGAGCCCTTTCCGGGATCCTTTCAGGATCTTGGATCCTTGACTTTTTTCGTCCCAAAAGTTCCTTCAAATGCCCCTTGCTCAATAGGTAACCAATCTCCTTTCTTAGTGCAATACACTTTTCAGTGAGATGCCCGAAATCCTCATGATACGCACACCACTTGGACTTATCCTTTGTAGCAGCTGGTTTATCACTTTTTCTCGGCCATCTAGCTTTCTCACCTAGATTCTGCATTGCAAGGATTAGTTCATTGTTATCAACAGAAAAACAGTATTCAGAAATAGGAGGATAATCCTCATCATCCTCTTCTTGTTCCACCGCATGCACGTTCTGGTTATCAGACTTGTTGTAGGACCTGGATTTGTTGTTCCTAAAGTAGGATCCTTGTTTCTCCTGTTTTGAGGATCCTGTCAACCTATCCTGGATCCTTTTGTCATCCTCTAGGCGGATGAACCTAAGGGCCCTGGTTCTTACTTCATCAAGATTCCTGCAAGGGGTCATAACAAGATCATCATAGAACAATGAATCCCCAAGCAATCCCATTTTAAAGGCTTCTACAGCCGTAACAATATCCAAGTTAGGAATATCTAAGGATTCTTTACTAAACTTAGTGATATAATCTCTAAGTGATTCATTTTGACCTTGTGTTACCCTATATAGATCACTAGTTAATCTTTCAAACTTTCTACTACAAGAGAATTGACTATTAAACAAATTAACTAGATTAGCAAATGAAGTAATAGAGTAAGGGGGAAGACTTAGCAGCCATTTAAGAGCATATCCTGTGAGTGTGGATCCAAATCCCTTGCATAGACATGCTTCTTTTAACCTTTTAGGAATTGGATTGATCTCCATCCTCTCCCTGTATTGAGCTACATGCTCCTTTGGATCCGTTGAACCATCATACAGTTTCATGGATGGTATCTGGAATCTTTTGGGTATCTCAGCATCACATAAGGGTGGTGCAAAACGAGATATCCTATGGCTACTATCTGCAATTTCAGGAATGGGTTTAACCACTCCGGGTACACTGGATATCATATCCTTAAGCTTATGTAGCTCCCTAGCCATAGCCTGATTGATACCTGTATCCTGCATAGAGCCATGGTTAGTGTTATATGAATTATTAAAAGTGTTACCTCCCACAGGATTCGTGTTTGGAATTCCAGAAGTGAATCCATATTGACGGGACTATGGTATGATTGAAGGACCAGAGGAAGCAATGGTCTGCATTGGTATGAAGTCTTGATCAAGAATCCTTGATCCTGAAAGATGTTGGATCCTTGAGGCTGAGATGATCCTTGAACCTGAAAGGATCCTGGAACCATAAAGGATCCTTGGACCTGGGAGGATCCTTGGACCTGGGAGGATCCTTGGATCTGGGAGGATCCTCGGATCTGGGAGGATCCTTGGACCTGGGAGGATCCTTGGACCTTGGAGGATCCTTGGACCTGGGAGGATCCTTGGACCAGGTGCATTCCTAAATATCCTCCTGAGCTGATGAAGGATCCTTGATGCTGAATAGAGGATCCCGATGACTGAAAACAGGATCCCTGAGGCTGAGAGTGAGAGCCTAATGCCTGACTCATAGTTGTCGTTCCATAACGCCTTTCTGATGGTCCACTTTGATACTGGATGCCCGGAACTGCCGATTGCAAAGTAGTTACAACTGGAGTGTCAAAGTTCAATGACCTTGGCATGAGAGGAGAATGATCCTCCACTGATTTCTTCTGTTTTTTGATATCACCAATCTCCTGGAGGATCCGTTCATTGGTTTTGTCCTGCTCTTGCATGCGATCCCTCATCTGCAAAATCAGATTAAAAATATCATTAGTCGTAGGATTAGTGGAAACAGAAGAAGTTCTTGGTTTTTGGAAAATGGGGGTTTGTCTTTTCGCAGCGTTCTCAGCATTCTTCTGGGATCCAGAGGGTGGTGGAGGCAAAGGAGGAACGCCTTGTGAAGAACTGATTGCCGGCATAGATCTTGAGGTATTCTTCATTGAGGAAGCCATTTGCTTGATTGTAACGAACCGAAATGATCACTAGAACAATAATTTCTCAAGAACGAAGCACCAATTGCCCCACGGTGGGCGCCAACTGTTTTGGTCAAAAATCAAGCAATGATAGTGCAACCAAACTTTCTATTGTGAGGTATGATGCTTGAATCAATGAACAACACTAAGGATCACTCAGAAATGAAATGAATAAATGACACAAAGATTTATACGAGGAAAAAGCCCTTGATCAATGAATGATCTCCGGCATAAAAAACCTCGGGTGATGGAAACTACCGATCACCAAGTCAAATTAAACAGGAAATGTATTACAACTTCGGATGATAGTGAGCTAATTACAAGGATCACTATAGTGTAATGTGCAAAAAAGTGTGTAATCGCCAAGTGAATTGTCAAGAGCTGGTGAGAGCAGTTGCGAGTGTGTGTGTTAAGCTAAAAATAGCCAAGTGTTTTCTATTTAGCTCGCTATCCCTTTTAAAAATGGAAAATATCTAAGCTAACAAACATTCCACATTTGGTGCAACTCCTCCACGACTCCCACAACGTCCATTTCAGCCATGCACGTGCGGAATAAATATGGAATATGCCCCAGGAATATCGCCAAGACCAAGTCCAAGCTCGTACTCCTGCAAAACAACATCATATTCAAAGTAGACAATCGTTAGTATAAGGATCCTTACGATGATCCATGATCCTGATCCTACAATACTTCTGAGGATCACTAATTCAAACAGAAGTGAGGATCACTAAACCCAACAGTAATTGAGGATCACTGATTATTGGAAAATCCTCCCCTAACAACTTATTTTAGTCTATCTAAGTTATAGAAATATTATGCTCAACATGCTTTTATATAAGGTTTATTCTATCTCCTGTCTCTACTAAGTTGTTATTAAAAGGGGCGAAGTTCATTTAAAGTTTCTATCTCATAGGCGGCATGGGTGTTGGTACTGGTTTGGCCGTTCGACTATTTAATATAAGTTAGCACTTACTGCTGTAGTGGCTAACATATGGAGATTTACCCATTGTTCATCTAATTCATCTTCTCCTAGTAGGTTATTGTCTGCTTCCTGAGTTTGTGCATTTATTTCCTTATTGATTATCGCTCCCTTTGGTTCTGGTTTCTTTATTTTCTCTTGACTTTTTCTAATAATCTAACTTCTCTTCTTAGTGGTAAATGGTTTCTTAGACTGTGCCTTACGAATAAATATTCCTTCCTTAGTATCTGTTGAGTATCCTGAGGGATTTGGTTGAAATGAGGTTCCCTTATCTTTTGGTGAACTATCTAATTGACGATAGATGTTCGAAATTCTTTGCTTACCCATACTGTAGACTAACAAATAGTGAAATAATATAAAACACATAATCACATAAGTTATTTCCTAACACAGAATTAAAATTTAAGTGTCAGCAGAACACTTCTTTGGCTTGAACCAGTGGCTAGGCTCTGACACCACCTTCTGTCACAACCCCCGATCCCTATTTCCCGTGAACGGGCGGCCGCAAGCCAGTTTCGGTGGTATCGGGTATTGTCTAATTTGGCAGCGGAAAAAATTCATCAGGACCGTAGTTAGGAAATATTTTATCAGAGTAAACCATCATATTTTATAAATACAATTATATATGGGAAAAACCCAAGTTCGTAGTACACATGTTTCCATATGAATAAATCCTATTTTATTTATTAAAAACATTTATTTTATTTTAGGTAACTTTATTGCCACTTTTCCAAGCCTTCAGTGCTCTCCAGCTGGCTTTTATTGGCTTCATACTAAGTTACCTGAAACACGTGTTTAAAACATTTTATCAGCAGGAAATACTGGTGAGTGAATCCCAGTTTAATCAAGTTTAAATATAAAGTCACAGTGAACAGTATTGAGAGCGATCACATTGTTTATTTCTACACAATTACTCCATTTAGTACTGTCAATCCACTTACTTGTGGGTCATATTACACATTGGCTAACTCATTGTCCAATGGTAACGTACTCTCATCCTCGACTTACTACTCACAGTGTAGTAAATTTTGTATACAAAACCCCAACATACCGGCAGTAATTGAAGAACTACAAAGACTCAATCACTGCTAATTTTCATGGTAAAACATTTAAGGTTTGGTAAAACAATACCAAAAAGATTAACAAAAGAGGATAAACTCACAAAAAGGTTTACACAAAAAGAAGGATTACTCACATTGCTATCTTAGACTTTGCATAATGGTTTCCTGGGAATAATCTATAATTTACACAAATATTAATGATACCCTCCCCGAGACGGTATTCCAACAACTACGTCGGGCAGAACTTCGACAGTTGTTACGGAACCCTAAATCAATCGGGCAGCGTATCTAATAGGAAACTGGGGTTATAATACTTACAACGGAGCAGAACCTCGCTAATTAGGGGGTATAATACCCGCGTATTATCTCTACTATCAGAAATTGTGATTTGAGAATGAATTGTGAACGAGTTTCGACTGAGACCCGAGGCCATCTATTTATAGTTGCTGATTCTAGGTTTGTCGCGGCCCGCGTAACATATGGGCAGGGCTTACGCGGCCCGCGTTGACTCCAGGTCAACGTGTAGCTGGGCTGAGTCATCGAGTAGGCCTGAAGGGTGTTGGGCCACGTGGCCGCACCAGGCTGCGCCACATTTTGGGACTCTCGCGACCCGCGTTAACTTAACGGTTAGCTTACGCGGCCCGCTTGAACTTAAGAAAATCAAAGGATTCAGGTATCAACCTTCATACCGCCCGCGTAAGGATTGGGGTGGGTCTACGCGGCCCGCCTCGTTTTAATATTTCTTGTTTTTCATTATTTTTAATACTATATGGTATTTCGGGCTCGGTTTTCACATACGGGGTGTATTTAAAAACATATAGGGGTATTCTAAATATATTAGGGGTGTCAGAAACATTTTTGAGGGTTGACATATCTTGGTATAACTCCTGGGTTATTTAATAAAAATATATAGTGCACTCACATTAAGTATAGTGACCCAATTTTACTTTATCCCTACGTCACGAGACAGAACCCCAACGAATTTAGGCAGAGCCTTGACATACGTTACGGGGCCCTACGCCACTTGGACAGGGTATCGGTGATCAAGGGTTACAATACTTAAAACAGGGCAGGGCTTTGAAGTATAATAGAGGTGAATTACTAAAACAAAAAGATATAGAGTATATAGTGTGATAATGCGATATGGAGAAAAGATTCTAGCCGTACTCTAAGAAAGACATCAAGCTTATATATATAGTTGAGGTAGGTGTTAAGAACACGAAATGTGTAATTTTTGTTGGACACGTATTCAAACTTCAATGTTAAGTAAAATAGATTGTTATTTTATATAATATATATATATATATATATATATATATATATATAGGATTAGGTTCAAGAGTGAACACTAGTGTAGCTTGCGAACTGAGTGAACTAATCATGGCCATACACGTGTGTAGATCAATGGCCAGGATTTGATGTTAAGATACACTAGTGTATTTTACGATTTGATGATGAGATCCTGTCCATACACGTGTGTAGATCAATGGCCAGGATTTGTTCACTCAGTTCGCAAATACACTAGTGTTCACTCTAGAACCCCACCCTATATATATATATATATATATATATATAGGACAAAGATCCGTTAGGAACCACCCCTTATTGCGAGAACCGCGAGAACCAGTGTGAACACAAACAGTAATTCCTAAAAAAATCTAAAAAACACCCAAAATTTTTTTTTTTTATTTTTTTACTAATTTTTTTGAAAAAATCGCAATATTTTGTTAATAAAAAAAATAAAAAAAAATTTCAAAAAAAAAAAAAAAAAATTCGAGTAACAGTTATCCATGCACATGTGCATATGTATCGTTTCTTTGTCAAATTCCGTAATTCATTACAAATAATAGTCAATTGCACTTTCATTTACACTACCACGTGTAATACACTACTTTTTACGTTAACAATGTTAGAAATGCACATGTGCATTTATATGTATTAACAGGAAATAAGATGTTTTGGTACACTACTTTCTCTTTCATCTATCATTCCATCCATAATACACAAGCATGCACATGTGCATTTTTGTCATTTCTTTGACAAATTCCGTAATTCATTACACATATTAGACAATTGCACTTTATTTACACTACCATATGTAATACACTACTTTTTACATTACCAATATTAGAAATGCACATGTGCATTTATATGTATCAACATTAAATAAGGTGTTTTGGTACACCACTTTGAATACACTTTCCTTTTTCATCTATCATACCATCCATAATACACTACCATTACCTCCTACCATCCATAATACAATACCATTACCTCCTACCATCCATAATACAATACCATTAACAATATTTTCACTTTATTACATGTATGTAAACACCATTTATACCATCCAATCAACATATTACATAAAAAATTGACAACTATAACCAAACCATCAACCACTAGATATAACTAACCAAAAAACATGTATATGGGTCTACTTCTCCATTCAAAATCACAAACTTTTTGTACCAAAATACGTTATATCATGGTTATACCTAATTATGCACATGTGCATTTTGAATATTGGTAATGTAAAAAGTAGTGTATTACTAATGGTATTGTAAATTAAAGTGCAATTGTCTATTCCTGATAATGTATTACCGAATTTGTTGAAGTAATGATACATATGCACATGTGCATGGATAACTGTTACTCGAAAAAAAAAAAAGTTTTTTTTTTTTTTTTTTTTTTTTTATGGTAACGAAATATAGCGATTTTTTATTAAAAAATATTAAAAAAAAAATAAAAAATTTTTGAGTGCTTTTTTGATTTTTTTTAGATTTTATTTTGTGTTCACATTGGTTCTCGCGGTTCTCGCAATAAGGGTGGTTCTCGCATGAACCTTACCCTATATATATATATATATATATATATATATATATATATATATATTTAGTCGAGACATGTACATATAATATGTCATGAGCATTCACTTTTTCAATTATTATTATTATTTTAGTAATACGTAATATAAGAAAAAATATCATCTTTTATTATTTATTTTTATTATCTAATTAATATAACTCAAATCTTATTTGGCGCTTATAACTTATAAAATATAACGTTTTATAAAATAATAAATATGCCATTAGAACGAGAATAATTTTATCTATATTTTGAACCAAGTTGCATTAAAAACAGAGTAAGTTCAAAAATAATGTATTTTTATAATTTAATTATTAAATGGTTCCTACGCTTGCCCAAAATACCTCATATTTTCATTGGTCAACTTACTCATGATGTATCCTTTTAATAACATAAGTTGATATATATATAAATAAAAATTCTGGGAATGTTATATATAACAAGTCTGATAACCAGATTGTGCATGCAGTAGAACAGGAAGAGGATGATGAGGATTATCCTCCAATTTCTGAATATTGTTTTTCTGTTGATAATAATGAACTAATCCTTGCAATGCAGAACCTAGGTGAAAAAGCAAGATGGCCCAGAAAAAGTGATAAACCAGTTGCAACAAAAGACAAATCCAAATGGTGTGCATATCATGAAGATTTCGGTCATCTCAGTGAAGAATGTATTGCACTGAGAAAAGAGATTGGTTACTTGTTAAGCAAAGGGAACTTGAAGGAACTGTTGGGAAGAAAAAAGTCAAGGATCCAGGATCCTGAAAAAGTTCCAAAAAGAGCTCCTGCTGATGCACAAATTATCAACTTCATATCTGGAGGATCAGACATATGTGGTACTTCTTTTTCAGCAGCCAAGAGGCATGCCAAGGAGACCAAGATGGACAACGGAGATAGACCCATCTGAACCTCTATTGTCACACAGGAGAATGTTATAACTTTTGATGAGGATGATCGTGTTGATGTTCAGGATCCTCATCATGATGGTCTTGTTATTACTTTGTTTATATCTAATCATTTTGTTCGCAGGATCCTGATAGACGGAGGAAGCTCAGTAAACATCATTTAGCTTGATGTCCTCAAGAAGATGAACATTCCTGAATCGGACATTGTCCCAAGATCCTCAGTACTTGTGGGATTCAGTGGAGAAACCAAGAACACATTGGGGGACATCAAACTTCCCATTTATATAGAGGGACTTCATTCTTATTAAAAATTTTGTGTTATAGATTGCTTATCCTGTTGCAATTTTATCCTTGGCAGGCCATGGATACATGACATGAAGGCAGACCCATCTACATATCATCAATGTGTAAAGCTTCTTAGTCCTTGGGGGGGGGGGGGGTGGTGAAGATTGAGAGTGATCAACAAGAAGCCAAGAATTGCTACACGTCATCAATGAAACCAGCCTCAAGACCCAGGGAGCAATAGCAATTAAAGCATCCTCCAAGAGATGTCCTGGAGGTAAGAGAACAAGATCTGAAAGATATCCTTATGGATCCTCAGGATCCTGAATCCAAGATCTTCATAGGATCAGGGATCCTCAACAACATTGAACAGGATCTAGTATCCTTCCTCAAGAAGAGAAAAACTACCTTTGCCTGGAAGCATGAAGACATGACAGGTATCTCTAAAGATATAATTACTCATAAGCTTGGCATTGACAGGTCATTCAAGCCCATACATCAAAAAAGGAGAAAGTTTACACCTGAGAGGAATGCCATTATCCAGGAGGAGGTAGATAAGTTACTCCGAGCAGGTATGATAAAGAGAGGTCAAGTATCCAAGGTGGTTAGCCAATGTGGTTGTTGTTCAAAAGAAAAATGGAAAGTGGAGGGTATTTGTCGATTTTACGGATTTAAACAAGTCATGTCCCAAGAATCCTTTCCCATTACCCCACATTGACTCCATGGTGGATGCTACAGCGGGTCATGAGTTGTTGACTTTTATGGATGCTTCATCTGGATTTCAGCAAATTCAGATGGAACCATTTGATCAAGAGGATACGACCTTTATGACCCCAACAGGTATATATTGTTATATTGCTATGCCATTTGGACTAAGAAATGCAGGTGCTACTTATCAGAGGCTAGTCAATATGATGTTTAAGGAACAAATCAGACACACTATGGAAGTCTATATAGAGGATATGGTGGTTAAGTCCAAAAAGCTGAGGATTACTTTAGAGACTTGGATGAAGCATTTGAAAAAGAGGCATTGAGGCAAGTCCAGAGCAAATCAAGGCAATTGTGAATATAAAATCTCCTTCCAATGCCAAGGATGTGCAAAGATTGACAGGGAGGATCGCAGCCTTGAACAGGTTCATATCTAAGTCATCAGAAAAGTGCAAGGAATTCTATGACATTCTGAGAAAGAACAAGAAATTTGAGTGGACTGAAAAGCACGAAAATGCTCTCAAAGCCGTTAAGGATTACCTATCCTCAGCTCCTGCCTTGATGAAACCAGAAAAAGGAGATATATTATCCTTATATTTGGCAGTCTCTTCCAAAGCTGAAATGTCAGGAAGGATGGCCAAATGGGCAGTGAAGCTTAGTGCTTATGATATAAGATATGAGCCAAGAACTGCCATTAAATCCCAAGCCTTAGCTGACTTTGTGGCAGATTTCAGTAGTGACTTGCAAAGGGAAGCTGAGTTAGAAGTTCAGCAGCTGGAAGAGACTATGGATCCTTGGATACTCTTCACTGATGGAGCCTCTAACATCAAGGGAACTGGACTTGGAATACTACTAAAATCACCACGGGGGGACATAATACCCCACTCAATGGCTTGTGAGTTTCAAACTACTAATAATGAGGCTGAATATGAAGCCTTGATAGCTGGTTTGCAAATTACCAAGCATATGAGAATCAGGTATCTTGAGGTACACATAGATTCATTATTAATTACCAATCATTTTAATGGATCCTATGCTGTTAAAGGTGAAAAGCTAATTAAATATTTAGAGATAGTCAAAGAATTGGCACTCTCTTTTGTTTCCTTTAGTTTGACACAGCTACCCAGAGAAGAAAATGCAGAAGCTGATGCACTAGCCAACCTTGGATCATCCTTGAAGATTCCGGAGGATATTAAAATCCCCATTATTCATATCCTAACTCCTGCTATTGAGGATCATGTAGCCATGGAGATAGGAGAGGGTTCTGCAATCATCCCTAGTGACGATACACAATCTCATTCAGGATCATGGATCCTTCCAATCATGAGATATATACAGCATGGAGAGATCCCTACAGGAGAAAATCCTAGAGCTTTCAAAGTCAAGGTATCTCAATTTACAATATTAAATAACATGTTATATAAACGCTCTCTTGCAGGTCCATATCTAAGATGCATTGAGGATCCTAAAGTTCATGAAGTCCTAAAGGATTTTCATGAAGGAGATTGTGGAAACCATACCGGGGGCAGAGCACTGTTCTCAAGGATCCTTAGGACAGGATACTATTGGCCTACAATGAAGAAAGATGCTGTGGATTATGCCAAGAGATGTGATGCTTGTCAGAGGCATATCAATATCCTTCATCAACCAGCAGAGCTCCTGCATCCTATATCCTCTTCTTGGCCACTCATGAGATGGGGAATGAATATAGTTGGTAAACTTCCCAAGGCACCTGGAGGAAAAGTGTTCATGCTTGCTATGGCTGATTACTTCTCCAAGTGGATAGAAGCTGAAGCCTTTGCTCAAGTCAGAGAAAAAGAAGTGATATCCTTTATCAAAAGAAACATTATTACCAGATTTGGTGTTCCTTCTGAAATTGTTTATGATAATGGATCCCAATTTATTGGGAGTAGAACTACTAACTTTTGTGATAGCTGGGGGATTAAGATGATAACATCAACACCAGTCCACCCTCAAGCCAATGGTCAAGCAGAATCATCCAACAAGATTATCATCAACAATTTAAAGAAGAAGCTTGGATCCAAGAAAGGAAAATGGGCAGAAGAGCTACCTTATGTACTATGGGCTGATAGAACAACTCCCAAGAATGCTACTGGTCAAACTCCATTTTCTTTAGTATTTGGAGCAGAATCAGTTATCCCTGCAGAGATGGTGGTTCCTACTGCAAGAATAAGCATCATCCGTGATCCTCAGGGAAATGCTGAAAACTTGGTTCAAGACTTGGATACCATAGAAGAACTCAGGGATTTGGCAAGGATAAGAATGGCTAGTTATCAACAAAGGATGGCTGGAGCTTATAACAAGAATGTCAGGATCAGGAAGTTTCAAGTTGGTGATATGGTGCTGAGGAAAGCATTCCAAAATACCACAAATCTTGCTGATGGCAAGTTAGCACCAAAGTGGGAAGGTCCCTATCTTATTGAAGCTGAGGCAGGAAATGGGGCATATCGATTACTAACAATGGAAGGAGACTTGCTACCAAGAGCTTGGAATGCTGTCCACTTAAAGAGATACTTCATGTAATAAGGATCCAGAATCCTTGGCTATTTACGTGTCCGATGTCCATGAAGGATCCTTAGAGGATAGATGATCCTCACTCTGAAGATTGATATATCCTTGACAAAGGATCAAGTATCCACATAAGTCTCCTAAGTTTTTGGGCTTGTCCCCAATTTTTGGGCTTTTCCCCAGTTTTTTGGGTTTATCCCCAGTCTTTGGGTCTGTCCCCAGTTTCGCCAGTAGCGCACGATGATCCTGACGCAGTTCAAGGCAATGGGACCAGTACCCGCTTTAGGGGCTGACAATTTCATTGTACTGGCTATATTTAGGATCCTACGTATAATGGTAGACGTACCATACATCCGTTCCTAAGGTTTCTAACGTTTTCACGTTAGCTAAGGTTTTGGCATTTTCATGTCACTAAGTTTGGATAGTCGCCAGTGAGGGCCATACCCTAGTTTACACAAGATCCTTTGGGCTTATCCCTAGCTTTTTGGGCTTGTCCCCAGATTTTTGGGCTTGTCCCCAGTTTTTTAGGCTTGTCCTCAGGATTGTTGGGCTTGTCTCCAGTTACTAACTCTTCTCTTAAATTGGCTTAGTCCCAAGTTATGTTCCATTTCAGGTTTCTGAAGCTAAACAACCAAGGATCCTTGATCCTAACCTTTTACTAAGGTTTGTCTTTTGGTTATCCTGATTGTAGTATTAAAGGTTTAGGATCCTAACTTGGATTCTCAGGTATGATCCTTATTTACCTTCATTTTATTCTTAATTTATTTGAGTTACCCTTATTCTTTGACAACAGGATATATGATCCTCAATATACATCACTTTTTGAATTTTTCGATTAAAGGATATTTGATCCTTGATCATATCCTAAGCTTTTTAACGAAATCTAATATACTTTTGTCCTAAACTTGCAAATTCAAAGAAATAAACAATAATAACTAAAAAGACATAACATATACAACATGAGATAGCCAAAAGATTAAGGTTTTATTTATTTATCAAAAGTTAAAACCTTTTAAGGTTGTCAAAATTGCCAACCCAGGTTTCTACCAGCAAAACGTCGCCCGTCCACTTGGGTTGGCAAAGGGTGTCCATACTAAGTGTTCAATAAGTGCAGGAAATAAAAGCGAGGGGTGCCAAAGGCTTCATCCGCCACAAACAGAAGGATCCATCCACCTTTGTTACCCCCTATTGTTCGAAGGATCAGTGATCCTTAAACCTAGATACTATTGTTCACCATTACAAACTAACCATTGTTCTAAAAACATCAACAACCAAAAAAATACCAAACCATAAAAAATGGGCTCCGGCCACGTCTAGAAATTTCCATCATCGCCCATTGTTGCAGCCTACACCTTCGCTGCATCACCACCAGCCGTTGCATCCTCAGCTTGATCCTTCACCCCGCTGCCACTGGCTTCAATCATCAGGACCTCTTCAGTCTCCTCCTCATCATCCAGCTCTTCAAGCCTCTTCTTCCAGTCCTCTTGGTCCCAGGCAGTCCTATCAAAGTTAGGATCCTCAGCTTCCTTTGCCATCTGCAGTTTAATCTTGAGCATGGCAATTGTGGCAGAAAGCTTAGCACCCTCCATCACTTCAGCCTTCTCCTGATCAGCTGTGATGTGGGCCAAGACCAGTTCCCTCTTCGCCAGGTTGACTTCATTCTCGAGGGAGGTGATCTTTTGATCCTTTGCCAGGTACAGCTTCTGGAAGTCCAGCTGCTTTTGCTCAGCCTCTTCAGCATAGGAATCCATAAGCATATGGATCTCAGCAAATTTCTACAAAAGAATAAGACATGTCAGGATCCATTATCCTCAATATGGGCAAAACAGACCTAAGGATCCGAGATCCTTACCTCAGAGACGTATTCTTCGAACTGCTGCTGAATGAGAGGCAGACCTTCAAGAGTTTCAACAGTCTTCCTTTTCTTTCCACCCTTGCCCTTTGTGCTGGCACCCCTAGGATTTGGGATCCTGGGACTAGAAGCAGCTTGTTTCTTGGCAGACTTGGGGGGAACGTATGCATCAAGGTCGCTAACGCTGAACCGAGTAGCTGATTTTGAAGATTTTCCAGCACCTACAAATGACAAACAACAGATAAGTATCCTTATTCTACATCTATTTAAATATTTAATCATACATAAATGTGAATACTTACTTGACATGGTGACTGAACCAGAGGATACTTCTTGTGAATCTTGTGTTTTGGCCTGGAATGTTCTAACAGCAGGATCAAGGTTCCAAAAGGCAGCGATTCTTTCTTTTGTTGCAGGGGACTCAATGAGATGAGAAACTATAGCTGCACAATAAACATAAAAAAGGATCAGTTATCCTTAGTAGAGACAGAGTCTTCCTATGATCCTTCTATAAGGATCCTATATCCTACCATGGGTGGTCCACTTCTTGGGAAGGTCTTTCCCGTCCGGGATAGAGTCCCTCCTAACAAAAAAGAAACTGTTTTTCCAATGGGTATCGTTTTTTGTGGTCTTGAGGATTGGGTGAGGATCACCAGGTTTGTGTTTAAACAAGAAGCGATGCGAACCGTGGCTAACAAGATTATACAACTCGGCCAACTCCGACATTCCTATTTCTATGCCCTCTTGCTCGATGATGTTCTCCATGGTGTACAGTACCCTCCACATCATCGGCATGGCCTGAATATAGCACATGCCAGTGAGTGCAAAGAAGGATTGGGTGAAGGCAGGGAAAGTATAGGAGAATCCTATCAAGAATGGGGTGGCCGGAAAAGCAACCCAGGTGTCAAAGGGTTTGAAGACTGTGTCCGCCGGGAAACAATGGCGAATCCGCTCAATCTCCGGGTCGGTGAAGCGGCAGAGTTCCTTTGAAGGATTTTGGATGATGCCTTGGCTTTTCAAGGGACTATCTTTCCTCGGATCCTTGGAATGAGATGATCGTAGCTTCATTGTGACTTCGAAGATTTGAAGAAATAGAGAATCAGAATAAGCAAATGAAGAGAGAATGAGAAGAGAGATACCTGATCAGTCTCCGAATGAGGATTTAAAGGGAAGTAACGCACCAATTTAAATGCCTCTTGATCCTTATCTCTAATTTCGAATTTATAATGATGATTTTGCAGGTTGTCACGTCGCTGACGTATGATATGCAACGGCTAGTTCCATTTTAACGGCTATATTTACGTTAGTTGGTTCGTTGCAGATAAGATCGAAAAATATGACTCATTAAGTCGTATTTTATTCCTCATATTTTGGGGGCAATTGTTAGGGATAGATTTTCCATACCTAAGGATCACAGATCCACAAGTGCAGCCAGGATCACGGATCCTCAATTTTATTTGAATTAAGGATCCTCAGAAGACGTTGCGAGTTTAAGGATCCAGGATCCTCATTGTTATCCTAACACTAACGGTTGTTTCCATTATATTTAAACTTGTTTTGCAGGAATGAACGAGTGGGACTTAGTCTTGCCGATATTCCTGGGGAATATGCTCTAATATTCTGCATGTGCATAGGCAGAATGACCGTTATGGAAGTCGTGGGTAGCTTGCACATTTAGCGGATTGTTTGTTACTTAGTTTATTTCTATTTTTAAAGGGGATAACGAGCTTGATAGTGAGAACAATTAGCAATCACACACTCGCAAACTCTCTGCAACTCATTGGCATTTACATACACTCTGCACACTAGTGATCCTTGTAACAAGCTTCTTATCATCCCGAGTTGTAACTTTTACTTGTTTAATTATACTTGGTGATCGGTAGTTTCCATCACCCGAGATTTTTTAAGCCGGAGATCATACATTGATCAAGGGCTTTTTCCTCGTATAAATTCTTGTGTCACTTGTTCATTTCATTTACAAGTTGTTCATACATTTGTTCATTGATTCAAACATCATACCTCACAAAAGAAGATTTGGTTACATTATCCTAGTATGATTTTTGACCAAAACATATATTAATGCTTAAATGACAATTTTGCTCCTGAGGAAAAGGAAAAAAAAAACTAGGTTTTTTTTTTAGAATTCTAAGCTGACTTTGCTTTTGGACCAAAATGACAATAAAACTAAAAGCACAGGGACCTAGATACAAAAGGTTTGAGATTTGAATTAATATGGCAAAATTGACCAAAGCTCAGAGACGAAAATGACAGTTTACTCTAAAATCTACACTACATGTTGTATACTATAGATTAGCTCTAAAAAAGAGTTCGACTTTGGGAATAATATTTCACAGAATGGTAAATAAGTTTTAAAAAAAATTTCTATCAGATTACTAACAATATTTTTTGTTCTACTTAAGTTATTAAAATTTATCATATGTGCTAATTCTATATACTTTACCAGAATACAAGGTAAACTATCCTACATAGCATTTTTTTAACATGATGACATAGTTAATTAACAAAAGAAATAAAATCATTCATGTTGCTACAATGATTAAATAGTGGTTAATCGTAGTAATAAAATGTGTATTATTGTTATAATGAAGAACTTAACATTGGGAGATCCAACCCTAAATGGTATAATTACAAAGGAGGAGTACAGGTTACAACTGTAGAATACATTAAAATTACAAAGGAGAAGTAAAGTAGTGAATGCATGGTCTACAAGCTTAAGGTGTAAGTCTTCCGAAGAGAGTTTCAAGGTCTCTATGTAAGGAGGACAGTCAATCCTCCTTTGGGCCTAATAACACCAGGGTTGATGGCTCCTAGTCATCGACATGCACCATATACATCGTCCTGTCGTCTCCCTACTCGCTGGTATGGATGGCAAAAATAACCGAGTCCGATGAGTATACCCGAACCCGAAGCATTTGGGACGGGTATACTTGATACTCAACGAGTATTAGACAAGGTATGGGATTGGTAAACAAATATTTAGCTGGTATGAGATTAGATGATACCCGGCCCGATTACCCGAAACTATATATCCATTTTCCGGAATATATACCCGAAAACTTTTAAATATTTTTCTCTAAATACTGTTTAGTAATATTTCATTATAGTAGCTTTATTATTTGAAAACAATGAACTTTTCTTTTGTAATATATATTTTGATGGCATTATTTATCTTTATATGGTGTGAAATACTAAATTATTTTTTGAGATCAACTAGTATTAAGCTCCCCGCGTTGCGGCCGTGGGGGGTAGAACAGTGCCAAGTAGCACCAACGAAAAAAATAAAACAAAATGAAAAGTAAAAGTAAAAACTTTGAACCACGCACACGAAACGTAAGACATAAAAAACAATAACTAACTTGATCTTCATTCCGCGTATTGTGACGGGGCCGTGAGACGCAAAAAAAATAGGCATAAAAAAGTTGAACCACACATGAATGTTGTGATGTAATTACTCACAAAATTTAGAAAGAAATGTAAATTTTGTAAAAACTAAAACAACTTGTATATTAACACTTCTTTTTAAAAATACCCTCATTTGCGTTTTTGCACATTATATATATAGAATGTTTATTTAGAAGGTTTAGAAAAAGCTTAAACTTTCGGTTAAACCACATAAAACAAAGATGAGTTATAAGAAACAGTATAATATAATTTTTATTGTATTAGTAATTTAATAAAATTAGGAAAAGAGAAGGCAAAAAGCAAACACGTGGGTGGATAAAAAGTTAAAAACAACTAAAGGTTGAAGCTAGCATGGGTTGTAAAGAGTAAATTACGATTTAGCCTCTATGGTTATATTATTTTTACCCTTTTAGTCTAAAAATAATTTTTTTAACATCTGAGCCAACGTCTTTTTTTCTAACCCTTTTGGCCCCTAACATTTAATGGATGTGGTTAGTGTTAGGGGCCAAAAGGGTTAGAAAAAAGACGTTAGGGGCTCAGATGTTAAAAAATTCTTTTTTAGACTAAAAGGGTAAAAGTGATATAACCACATGGGTCAAAATCGTAATTTACTCAGTTGTAAATTTGGCTTTTAGAATTGTACTTGTTGTGGCACTACAGCAAACACCCTTTGTCATTTAATATACACTAGTTTTTTTATCCGTCGCGCGTTGCGGCGGCGTTATACGCGACGTGATAAATTATAGACTACAATCACCCTGACTCATTTTTGGACTAAATTTATGTTGAAAGGTAAAGTAATCCTAATACATATAGTTAAATGAAAATTTATTATATTTAACTCGAGTTGTTTCCAAAAAAAAATTAGGTCGACACATAGACTAACTCACAACGTACATAAAATAAACACGTGTGGTGGCACGTATGTGTCGCGATAAAGTATAGACTACAATTGACCTGACTCATTTCCAAACTAAATTTACGTTAACGTATAATAACTCAAATTTATATTGTCGAATGAAAATGTATTATATTTGACCCTATTTGTTTCCAAACAAAATTTACGTCAAAACGTAGTCCAACTCAAAACTTACATAAAAATAAAACATCTTATAATTGACCCGACTCAAACGTAGGCGAACTCGAATTTAGAGGGTTACTTTTGCCATTATAGCAAAGTTTAGGGTGGAATGGGTAGGTGGCTTTGCCACCGACCTTTCTTTTCAGATATATACTCGCGTATTCAACCTGCGCGTTGGCGTGAGGACACAGTGGGAATTCTTTCGGTTTGGCTTAGGTCGTTATAATACCGGCACACGTCATAGTAAGCGAAAGAAAAAGCAAAAAAATATAGTCGTAATATGACCAAGCTGGTTTCTACGTACATTCGGTTTGTTGTTTTTCCGATCTTCTTAAGCAGTACCTATTTTATTTGAAGCTGAACATACATTTTTTATTTGAAGACGAAAAGAAGTACATACAAATCAAATCAAATAACTTATACATTTAAAACCTCATTAACAATCTGATGTTTTAATTTGATATTATCTAGCAAATTTGATAAAAGTATCACCTCGAAGTAGCAGCATTAAAATTAAATTATGTTCATATAAAATAATATCCTATTTATATACCAAAAGGTTTTTCATTTTATTTTATTTTTTTTGCCAGTGTTTTTCATTTTAGTGATTGATGTAGAATAAAAAGGTAAAAAAATGTAATTAAACTATTAAAGTAAGTTTTTTATTTAATAATCAGATAATCTTCTTTATGCTCTGTTTTAAACTTCATTTTTCTCAATTCCTCACACATTCTGTCTCTCATCTCACCTAACCACAATAACTCGTTCTTTTCTTCACCGAAACTCGCCGACAACCACCACAAATTGAGATGGATGTTTCTCCGGTGACCCCTACTCTCGTCGCCGGTGAACCCTCATTGTCGGTTGGTCTAAGAATTAAGATCTACATAACCCTATTCATCTACTCTCTATTTCCGGTCGCCGGCCACCACACACCGACTATCTCGATTTCATCAACGACAACTGATTACATCTCCTCCTTCCTCGCTTCTTATCCCACCGGATCTCTGTTGGATGTTTTACCATCGTCATCATCGTCGCCGGTTGGCTTCCTCTTTCTCTTGGTCTCACTCTCTCTCCAGCATTGCTTTTCTTATGTGCATCCCGTTGTACTTTGCGATCCCTGGGTTGTCTACCAATCGCAGAACTCTTGTAGTTCACCATGTTGTACCTTGTGTTCCTTTAGTTATATGCTGTTCAGATGATGACACGTGTTGGTGCTACTGTAGCACCAACCTTTGTTTTTAAGAGTTATATAATAATCTTAAAATATATTTTCATTTTTAATTACATCAAATATCATGGATGATGATGTGTATGTTATTTATCACATTTTAATTTATTATATACCTTTTCAATACATAAAACTATAAAGGAAACTAAAATATATATATACATGAAATTCTTAACGAGTATACTCGACACCTGTGGGTTTGCCCGATATCCAACGAGTAAATACCTGAAAAATATCCGACGGTCAAATAAACGAAAAATGCCCGACGGGTAATGGGCCAGGTATGGGACATGATTTTACAACCGATTATGGGCTTCTTCTTTTCTTTAATGTTTTTTTACTAAGTGAGTGAGCTTTCTTGATTGAACTACATCTCCGATCTGCTTATTGAGATGATGAGAATCATTTGTGTGATGACCTCTATAACCATGGAATTCATAATACTTGGACTTGTCATTTCCATGCCGAGCCATTGGCTTTGGTGGCTTGAAACCGAAGCGGGCTTCTTTTGTTACTAATATCTCTCTGGGAGTTTTACTGTGTTCAGTGAACTATACCCCTTTTGATTTGTTGAGAGACCTTTCCTTCTTGACGGGCGTTGAGTAAGACTTCTTGTATGCTCTACTTATTTCAGAGTGATACCTTCTGACTTCTCATTTTGCATAAGAGGATGATCTAGAACGATATTGGGGCGGAGAGGCGTTCTTACCGGTGTTGGCCTTGAGGCATGCCTCTCGTGCTTGCAAAGCTTCCTTTCCCCATAGAAATGATTCAACCATTTCCAAAGCTTCTTCCATTGTTTTTAGGGATGCTTCCCCAATTCTTCACACAACTACTAGGGGCATACCACATGAACAAAGCCATAGACTCTCATTCTCTCATTAGCCTCTTCTACACAAAGGCTTTCTTTCTTGTACCTCTCCATGAAGTCTTCTAGGAGTTCATCTTCCATTTTTTTATGTAGTGCAAGGAGATGGGATCTTTGATGCATTTCCTTTGTTGCATAAAGTTGGCGTTGGTGAGGAAACTTTTTCTTAAATCTTCAAAGTTATATATGCTTTCTTCAGGAATGTCATTGTACCATACCCGTGCTGTTCTTGTGAGCGTTTGAACAAGCATGTGGCACCACACGGGCATGAACCATTGTTCCACCTTGGCGGCTCCTGAGAAGAGCCGGAGATGATTATCAAGATCTCCACTTCCATCATTATAACAACCCTCCTGAATTTTTCTGACACCCTAATATATTTTTAAATACCCCGATATGTCTTAAAATACACCCCGTATGTGAAAACCGAGCCCAAAATATGAAATGTCATTAAAAATAATTAAAAATAAAAATTTTATAGGCGCTCGCGGGCTGCGTTGCCTTTGGCTACTGCTTACGCGGGCCGCGACAGCAAGAAGTCAGGGTCGCACCCGAGGCCGCCATGTGTCATCATCGTGGCAAGTCTAGCTGGTTGAATCGACGGAGCTAAGCCCTACACCCCTACTACGCGGGCCGCGTAACCCGAGGACTCACCTTACGCAGGCAACGAGGAAACGAAAAATCAGCCCTATAAATAGAGGGCATCGGGCCTTCAGTCAGGTCGTTCATATTTTTTTCTCTCTCGACTTTTTACATAATAGGCACTATACTCGGATATAATATCCCCCTAATTAATGAAGTTCTGCCCCATTGTGAGTATTATAACCCCGGTTACGTATTAGATACGCTACCCGATTGTTTCAGGGTTCCGTAACGGCTGTCGTAGTTCTGCCCGACGTAGTCGTTGGAATGCCGTCTCGGGGAGGGTATCGTTAATATAAATAAACGGTTATTATACTAACATATGTACATTTGTGTAAATTATAGATAATCACCAAAGAAACCTTAGAAGAAATCTAAGACAGCAATGTGAGTAATCTCCTTTTTGTAAATTGTTTTACAAAACCTTAAATGTTTTACAATGTGATTAAACAGTGATTGAGTCTTTGTAGTTTTTCAATTACTGCCGGTATGTTGGGGTTTTGTATACAAAATGTGAAACACGTTACCATTGGACAACGAGTTAGCCAATGGGTAATATGACCCACCAGTTAGGATTGACAACACTGAATGAGTAATTGTGTAGAAATAAACATTGTGATCGCTCTCAATACTGTGTTAATTGATAAAATTCTTCTTGATTAAACTGGGATTCACTCACCAGTATTTTCCACTGACAAATGTTTTTAAAACGCGTTTCAGGTAACAAAATGTAAAAGCCATCTGGAAAACACTGACGGCTTGGAAAAATGTGGCTATAAAAGTTACCTAAAAGATGATGTTTTAAATTCAATAAAATAGGGTTTATCCCAATAAAAATGTTGTAATAAGAAACTTGGGTTTTACCCATGTGATTATTACTATAAAATATGGTGGTTTTACTCTGATAAACATTTCCTAACTACGGTCCTGATGAAATTTCCGTTGCCAAAATGCTAAACAAATGATACCACCGACACTGGTGTTCGCGGCCGCCCGTTCCCGGGACAGATAAGGGGGCGGGGGTTGCGACAGAAGGTGGTATCAGAGCTAAGCCACAGAAGTGTTCTGCTGACGTCAATATATTATCCAAATTGTTAGGAAATAAATTATGAAAATACATGCATATCTGTATTTTATTGTAATGTGTTATTTGACTATTTGTTAGTTTATAGTATGAGTGATCAAGGACCCTCAGACGTGTATCGTCAGTTGTCCGATTCACCTAGGAGTGAAGGTACTTCTTCCCAGCCTACCATCTCTGGGTATTCAGCTGATAAGGAAGACGGGATGTTTGTCTTTAAGGCTCAGTCTAAAGAGCCATTCCCTCAGAAAAAGAGAGGATGGTTCAGTAAGGCTGGAGGGTGTGGGATGGAGCCCCTAGGGGCTTTATCAAGATACGTAAGCACCACATAGGATCCACGTCAGCCATGGGGCTTTATAACGCCCCCCTTTAACTTGCACGGTGTGGGATGGAGCCCCTTATTAAACAAAATTTAAAAAAAAAATTGATTGGATGACATCGAGTGGGCCCCACCTGAACAGCCCCTTCTTCCTCGTTAACATGGTGGCGAGCTCACCTATAGCGCCCCTCTTGAATGGCTCGGTGTGGGGGTATAGCACCGGCGGCGCCATAGATGGTGACCTGGCGGTGGTGGCGCCTCCCACACCCTCCGGCCTAAGGGAGCATTTGAGCATAGGAAAAGAATGCGAAAGTTGCAACAGCAAAGAGTCCTAGCAGCCGCTAAGCGAGAGTCAGATGCCCATACACAGGATATGCTTAATAGGAGCTTAGCCAATTTTCATATCTTAGCAACAACTGTTGCCGACCCAAATCTGGAACAACTAGTAGCCCCACAACCCTTACCTTTATTCCCCACTCAGCCGATGGAGATAAAAATGTATGATTTCAACCCTGAGGAGATACCTAGGATACCAGCCCCTAATCCCTTAGATCCAGATTATGATCCATGGTTCGATGATCATAGGGATTATGTGCCACGCTATCACCTAAACGACGAAACCATGTCGAACTTAGCATCCTATCCAGGTATGGACCCTCTAGATCCCTACTATGACTACGATGAATATATTAGGGAAATCTTAGAGAATCCGTACCCTCAGGAGAATCCCATGCCCCAGTATCCAGACCCAGTACCAGCACCCCCAATGAGTGCAGAAAATGAGCACGAGCTCCGAACTTTCGGAGAAGAAATCTTAGAGAGTAGTGAGAGGATGAGGCAGGTAGGGGAGCGACTCATCTGGAAATATGACGAGCGCAATATGGATTACTGGATGAATCCAGACCAGTGAAGGTGATGGTGGAGTTGGTAACAATAATATATATATATATATATATATATAATATGTTTGAGAAAAAAATATATAATAATAATAATATATGTTGTAGTATAGACCACTTTGTGGTTAGCGATGCATAGTAGTATTGTAATTTCCAAATTTCAGTATCAGTTTGTAGTAGATGTATAATAGATAAGAAAGAGTAAAGTCACAATGCTCAACGTTTTTTGATCAAAATGCGTGTTATGTGATTGATCGTATTAAGATATTATCTTGTGATATTAATATGTGATAAATGTTTAAAATTCAGATGGCCGACCAAGTGAATCAAGAGAATCCAGATAATAACCCGGATAATGGAAACCCAAAACACAACAATAATGGAAACCAAGTGGACAACAGTGCCATCGAACACGTAGTGGCACAAGGAATAATATATGCAATGCCATATATTATTCAAACGGTTAGGGAAGCAGAAAATAAAAGTAAACATGATAGCAAGCGACCCTCTGCACTTGAATACAGTGTGAACAATGGACCCGTACTTCAAATGCCCATTCCCAAAAGAAGAAGAACCGTGTCTTACGGTTGTTCTTACAAAGAATTCTGGTCTTGTAAACCGATGGAATTCTCGGGCAATGAAGGGGACGTTGCATCTCTACGCTGGATAGAAAAGACTGTGGCAGTCTTAAGAATAAGTAAATGTGTGGAAGAGGATAAGATAATGTTTGCTTCCAATCTGTTTAAAAATTCAGCACTAGAATGGTGGAACACTATCCTCCAGTCTAGAGGAAGTGATAGAATTTACAATATGGAATGGGAGGAGTTTAAAAACATGGTAGAAAAGAAATTCTGCCCTCCTAATGAAAAAGAACAGATAGCAAACAAATTCCTATACCTTAGAATGACTAGTGTGGATAGTAAGGGGTACACTAAGTTATTCTTTGAATATGCTAGAATAGTGCCAACCCTTGCTTCACCTGAACCAGTATTAATCTCCCGTTACATCTGGGGATTAATTGGGGAGATAAGACATGTAGTCAAGGCAGCTAGACCCCAAACAATAGAAGAAGCTGTAGAACTAGCTAATACCTTGATAGATGAATTAGTCCGTACATGAGAAGAGGATCAAAGGAGGAATCTAACCCAGAAGCTTACACAAGAATTCCGTTCTGGAAATTCTAACTGTGGGCGAAATGTAGGTTCTTCCTCTGCACCCTACTGCAAGTATTGCAAAAGGAAGCATTCAGGAAGATGCTCCATATACTGTAACTTCTGCAAAATATCGGGACACAAGGATGAAGATTGCAGGAAAAAGATTAGCAACAAGATATGCTACAACTGCGGAGAACAAGGCCACATCAAGCCAAACTGTCCAAAGCTAGCTCCAGCTGTAAATAACAAGAACACCAAAAATGCTAGAGCATTTGTTCTTACTGTAGAAGAAGCAAAGATGATCCCGGATGTGATCGCCGGTACGTTTTTTGTTAATGATGTTTTTGCTAAAGTATTATTTGACTCTGGTGCAAACCAAAGTTTTAATAATACTTCATTTTGCAAATTACTCAATCAACCATTAACTAAACTCCTACAAGAATGTCTAGTAGAGACAGCAAATGGGGAAACCATTAAAATTTCTGAAATCTTGCAGGGAGCAAGAATAGAAATTTTAAATCAGAAATTTATTGCAAACCTCTACCCAATGAATCTGGCAGGATTTGATATTGTATTAGGAATGGATTGGTTAATAGCCAATAAAGCCAGTATTTTGTGTGATCAAAAGTCAATCCAAGTAAATTCACCAAGGGGTGAAAAGATCACAATTAAAGGAAATAAAACCCTTAAATCCACAGAGTTCATCTTTGTGATGAAAACAACAAGTTACATAAGAAAAGGATCATTAGTGTATTTGATTTCTATAATCACTAACACTAAAGGAAAAGAATTAAAGGATATTCCAGTAGTATCCCAGTTTTCAGATGTATTTCCAGAAGAGCTGCCAGGGCAACCTCCAGATAGAGAAGTTGAATTCAGAATCCATTTAATACCAGGGACAGCACCAATTGCCAAAGCACCTTACCGTTTGGCACCTGCAGAAATGCAGGAATTAAAGAAACAGTTAGACGAATTGCTAGAGAAAGGATTCATACAGCCAAGTTCATCCCCATGGGGAGCATTGACTGCTGTCGTGGTTCTGCCCGACGTAGTCGTTGGAATGCCGTCTCGGGGAGGGTATCGTTAATATAAATAAAGGGTTATTATACTAACATATGTACATTTGTGTAAATTATAGATAATCACCAAGGAAACCTTAGAAGAAATCTAAGACAACAATGTGAGTAATCTCCTTTTTGTAAATTGTTTTACAAAACCTTAAATGTTTTACAATGTGATTAAGGAGTGATTGAGTCTTTGTAATTCTTCAATTACTGCCGGTATGTTGGGGTTTTGTATACAAAATGTGGAACACGTTACCATTGGACAACGAGTTAGCCAATGGGTAATATGACCCACCAGTCAGGATTGACAACACTGAATGAGTAATTGTGTAGAAATAAACATTGTGATCGCTCTCAATACTGTGTTAGTTGATAAAATTCTTCTTGATTAAACTAGGATTCACTCACCAGTATTTCGACTGACAAATGTTTTTAAAACGCGCTTCAGGTAACAAAATGTAAAAGCCAATTAGAAGAAAGCCAGCTGGAAAGCAATGACGGCTTGGAAAAATGTGGCTATAAAAGTTACCTAAAAGACAATGTTTTAAATTCAATAAAATAGGGTTTATCCCTATAAACATGTTGTAATAAGAAACTTGGGTTTTACCCATGTGATTATTAATATAAAATATGGTGGTTTTACTCTGATAAACATTTCCTAACTACGGTCCTGATGAAATTTCCGCTACCAAAATGATAAGCAAATGATACCACCGACACTGGTGTTCGCGGCCGCCCGTTCCCGGGACAGATAAGGGGGCGGGGGTTGCGACAATCATACAACTGACATTAGTCGATATCTTTGTTTTTAAGGGGAACTTGAATTCAGTAACTCTTTTAGTAAACTTGTCATAATCTTTTGGCCGATAAGGCTTTGGCAACTCATCTAGGATTTTCTCACTTTCCATGTGAAGAACAACATGTGCTGCTCCTCCAGTGGGTGCGTCCTTCCCTATGTTTTCTAGACGAGGATTTGGAGGTATGGAGTACTCAGGAGGAGACGGGGACATCTCAGCATTTTGCCATGGGTAGTGGCTGTAGTGGAAATAACTAGTGCTAGATCTGATGATTTATCAAAGGAAGAGTATCTCTTAGAGCACCATTGGGCTCTTCCTCGTAGGAGAGCCTTATGACTATGCCCTTCATTCTTTCCTCTTAAACATGTTTGCCTATTAGGCATTGTAGTGTAGAGAAATGCTTCTTGACCCCTTAAGGGGTGAGCTCCATCATGTCAGACATGTCAATAGCTACTTCTAGAAAAGGAGGAGGCCTACTCTCCTTAGGAACTTGTTGGTTTTCACAAAGCATTCTTTACCACTTTTGAGGCAACAAAGAAAAGGGGTAGAATTAAAGATGAGACACTCTTCAAGTGACTAAGTTGAAGCGTGCCCCACGGTGGGCGCCACTTGTCGCTACAATGATTAAATAATGGTAATAAAGTGTGTATTATAAATATAATGAAGTACTTAACCTTGGGAGATCCAAGGCTAAGTGGTATAAGCACAAAGGAAGAGGTATAGGTTACAACTAAAAGATTACAATAAAATTACAAGGAGAAGTAAGTTCAATTACAAAGGAGAAGTAAAGAAGCGAATGGTCTACAAGCTTAAGGGGTTAGTATTGCATCTGAAGTGAGTTTCATGATCTTCATGGCTTGGTATTTTTAGGTGGCCAAGAACCTTCCCTTGTTCTTAAGCAGACCCGTGACATTTCCATGAGAGGAAGCATGACAGGGTCCTTTCCTTTGTTCCAGAGCTCTGTTTTTCTCTAGCATACCATTTCGGGTAATCCTTTGATTCTACTTTTGAAGATAGCGACTTGTCTTGAATTTTAATTGGTCTTGTTTTAAACCATTTGTTTCGGACTTATGAGACTTCTGACTCGCTTCAAAATTCATGCCTTATAGCTGTTATATTGCTTGTGAGGAGATGTCTCCTCCTTATTCGTTTATGGAGATGCGCTGCCTTCTCAGCTTTGTGCTTATTCACGTGGTGACAAGGGATGCCTTCCCCTTCTATTATTATGGGAGGGGAAGTGGGTTTTTGTAACTCCAGTAAAATTTTCGTCCAATTGTGAGATGACACGTGTCCTAAATTTCCAACTAAGGAAAGCGAATTTATCGTTCAACTAAGTAACGCTACATGTCCAATCCTACAATTAATCCCGACTATGTGGAAGGAGGAACCTCCAATTGATCCCAACTATGTGGAAGGAGGAAGGACTTATATTCTACGTTCTTTGAAATGTGTTTCGTATCTCCGACTGATTCCGGTTCTTGGAAGGAGAGAAATTATTATTGTGCATTAACTAAAACGCGTCCCGCATCTCCGGCTAATCTCAACTATGAGGAAGGAGAGGGACTAAAAGTGCCAAATGACAAAAAGAATCAAAGTCCATGGGTTAGAGATGTAAAAATCTCAAAACATCATTCCTGGAAACTCCATACGGACCATAAGCTAATAAAGCTTACGAACCGTAAGATTTTTTGAGAAATTGATACGCTAAGGTCCTTACGGACCGTAAGCGGTCAACCCTTACGGTCTGTAAGGGAGCTAACTGGCAGTTTTATGATTGGTCTCCAAGCATAGCTTCACAACTTGACACCTATCTCGATATTGCCACTTCTCCTATGGTTCTAACACATCACTAAACACTTGAAATCATCCTAGAACACCTCCTAACACATGGAACAATTCTACACTACTCCTTTCTACTATAAATAACACCTTTGTGCAAACTTCCAACTTGTTCATTTTCTCAATTCTTTCTCTATTCTCTCTTGGATTGTTTCCTGATTCAAAGGAAGCCTCCTATTGAAGTTAAGCTTCTTATAGAACACAAATAAGTGTTCTTTCTTAGTCTATTTCATTTTATAGGCTAGATATTAGCCAAAAGTCAAACAATTTGACTTTTTGTTTGACTTTCGTTTATGACCATTATGGTAAAGCCAATGTTCGATTTGAATGTGGCTACGTGATTGTAATAATGAAGGTTATAATCCCCTGGGATCGTACCTTCTAAAGATCATGTTAAGTAGGCGAAATGACGAGTCACATTTATATTAAATAAATGGTGAAAAACGTAAACTTTTCAAATTACGCTACTCAAGTTTCTAACTATTAAAACTTGAAGTTTTAACATCATATCAGTTTACAAAAAGTATTAGGACATGTCTAAACATGTCCAACTCATCATTTCTTGTTTAGAGTTCAATTCTATATCGAATGTCAAGCAGTTTGACTTTTTCTTTGACTTTTGATTCTGACCCGTTTGGTCAACGTTAGGACTTGTTTAGAACTGATATTATGACCATGTTAGCATAAGGTATAACCCTTAGAAGTTATACCTCTTGGTCATGTTGTTTGATAGATTATATGACAAGTCTAGATCTTATATTTTAAAAAGGACCATTATGGCATTATGCCCTTTTCATCCTAGAAACTAAATAAACGGTTTTCAAACCAAAGTAGTTAACATTCTAACTTTAAAGCAGAATGTATAATGTTATAAAAAGTGTTTTGACACCTTAGACCTGTCTAACCTTCCAACGCTTATATGCGCATAACTAGTTATATGCACCTAGTTCATGTAATTTAGGCGTAACAGGTCTAGATATTTCAAAATCACTCCAAATCAGAATGTCTGGTTAATTAACCTTTATCCATCGAGTCATTGCACTCGTATAGGTATAAACCACATTCTATATGATCTACTCTTAATCTAGCAAACCTATTCTTAACTAACGGGTCATATCTAAAGGGGCTAACCTTTGACCCGTATGCATTCTAACAGATAATAATTCTGTTCATTCCACACTATAGAACCCCCAAGATAATCGGACTTGGGTCAATAATACTTTTACTTGCGGCTTTTGCTAAATTATAATCATATTGATTGAAAGCTAGCAAAAGGTAAATGCTCTTAACTTATTTTGTTTTTGAACTTGGGGTATGGCGAATACGCCACTTGGAGCGAGTATTACATAAATGAGTCGACTATGACTAGTCATAAATGTAAGAACTTGGTTTAATCCATTTTACTTGATAACTATAACAATTGGGGGTTAATGGTACCATGTCCGGGCATCCCAACTCATTAACTATTATGGCCATACGGAATAGCATGCAGGGGTAGATCATTCAAATCCGTGACAGGCTCAAAGCTTCCTGTGATAAGTAGAAGAGCTATGCTGATAACAGGCGGAAACCTCTTAAATTCCAAATTGGGGATAAGGTTTTATTAAAAGTATTACCCTGGAAATGTGTGATGAGATTTGTAAAGAATGGCAAGTTGAGCCCGAGATACATTGGACCATTCGAGATAATCAAATGTGTCGGTTTCGTGGCTTATAGATTTAAGCTACATGAGAAACTCAGTGGAATTCACAATGTGTTCCACATTTGTAACTTAAAGAAATGTCTAGCCGATGAATCTCTAGCAATGTCACACCACGATGTGCAAATTGATGAAAACCTGGGGTTTGTTGAGAAACCGATTTCGATCGAGGATTGACAGGTTAAGAAGCTCCGAAGGAATATGATACCTACTATTAAGGTCAAATGGGATGCCCATCTTAGCCCCGAGTATACATGGGAGGTTGAGTCCACTATGTGACAAAAGTACCCCTATATTTTTTAATAAAATCTCGAGGTCGAGATTTCTTTTAAGGGGGTGAGGATGTAACACCTCGGAAATTTACAACGAGTTATATGGCAACACGTGTCTAATAAACTCTCAAATATGCCACAATGTTGGACGCGAGGGACTAAATTTGTAAAATTATGGAAGAATGGAAGTGGAGGGACTAGTATATCAACATGCCAATTTTTGGTCTCTATGTGACCCTTACGGACCGCAAGGCCTAATGCCTTACGGACCGTAGGGCAGATATTTTATTGTAACTAGCAAGCAGTTACGGACCGCAAGACTTTGAGTCTTACGGTCCGTAAGCCATTCAAATTTGTGTGCCCCAAAGGTCCTTACGGATCGTAAGTGGTGAACCCTTATGGTCCGAAAGGGGTCTGCAGTTGGCATTTGTTTGCTGCCCAAGGCAGACTTCTGTGTTTGCCACTTAGCTCGCAAAATGCCACTCCTTCCCTGGTTTTAACACCTCAAATACACCTACTAACATCTTAGAATACCCCTTAACACCTGGCATCATCCTATGAATTCCTTTCAAGTATAAATAGCAACCATTTGCAACATTGTTCATTGCTCATTTCAATCTTTCTTCTCTATTTTTGCTATTAGAGTTGTTCTTGATCAAAAAGGAGCCTCCTCTGAGTTCAAGCTTAATCGTAGAACACTTGTAAGTGTTCCTTCTTAGCTCTTTCTTTTTGTAGGCTAAGTAATTAGCCAAAAGTCAAGCAAATTGACTTTTGCTTTGACATTCGGTTATGACCATTATGGTCCAGCCATTATTCAGATTGAACATGACTACGTGATCGTAATAAGGTAGGTGATAATTCCCTATGAGGACACCTCCTGAAGATCACGTTAAATTGGTCAAATGATGGGTCATAGTTATGTTTAATTAAAAGTTTTGGAAAACATATAAAACTAACCTATAAACATTTAAACACATATTTTTTACACTTTATCAGTTGGTAAATTATATTAGAACATGTCTAAGCATGGGTCAGCCCGTTATTTCTAGTTTATAGACTGGTCCGCAACAGAAAGTCAAGCAGTTTGACTTCTACTTTGACTTTCGATTCTGACCCGATTTAGCCATGTTAACTACTGATTTAAAGTTGCATTATGATGATATTTATGTATAGGATAACCCTCTGAGGTTATACTATTCGATCATAATCAGTTGTTAGGTATTATGCAAGTTCATGTATTATGCCATAAAATGCCAACTTTGCCCTTTTGTGCATGAATTGGTTTTTAAATCATAATGATCATACATTGTGTAATACCTACTGATGTGGTAACATAATAAAGATGTTTTGGCATAATGAACTTGTTATTAACTCATCTGATCACCCGATACCGCCTATGCGCGTACGGTTGACTTATGTAACTTAGTTTACGTAAGTTAACCGAATTGGGTCAAATCCTTCAAATTTCTTTTATATTCCAGAATGTATTCTTGTTTACTCATAATTATACAAGTCTTAGTACTTGTGAGGGTTTAAAGTCTATCCAGTCACCGCTTAATCTAGCGTACCGTACCGTTCTGTTTATATATCAGTTAACCGGTCCAAGTCTATGACTTGAATAGGACCCGTTAACATTCTAATTGGTTATTATACGATTCATTCCACGCTAGGGCGTCCAGTAAATTGCAATCTTGCTAGTTGTTTTGTTTGAACAGTTGTGCTTATATTTATCTTGGATTGTAATATTTAACCCAGGTAAATACTCTTAACCTATTTTCCCTATACGGGCTTGGGATACGATAAATTATTACCGCTTGGTCGGGTATGGGATCAATGATGGATTTTGTCTAAAAATCCACATAACCCGTTTTAATTCGTTTTGCTTAATAAGTTAAACATTGGGGGTTAATGCAACCGTGTCCTGGATATGCTTGGCTCTTTTAATTGTAAATGGCCACGACTTAAGCACGAGGTGTAAGCATACACCCGACAGATGCTAATTCTATAATAATTTTTTTCTTACCCTTTATGGGGATACCCTTTTATGGGTTAAAATGGAGTGTCGGTTAATCATGTTATCGATGTTTAGCACCGGGTCTCATATGTATTGAGAACCATGTAATACTGATAACAAGAGACATATTTTATCCCAAGTTATTTATGAAAATATGTTGTAACACCCCGACCGCATAATAAAACAACACACAGCAGAATCGTCGGGGAATCACGTTACAAATTGTTCACAACACATGTTACTAAAACTTTCATTATATTAATAACATTGTTTTACAACACAAAGAATGCAAGTAAATATTTTTGATATAAGAAGTTTAAGACCCGAGTGCGTTCCTATGTGTAGCATGCTTGTATGTCAAAACCTGAATCATATGTGAAAATAAACTCAACAAATGAATGTTGGTGAGTAAGAAAGGTTTTGTGGTCAAGTTCATGGCTTTGTGTTTGTATTGCAATACCTTGTCCGACTACGAGAGTCGATGAATAAGATCTTTGGAATCAACTTGTAACAAAAGTGTTTGGTATTGCAACATGTTTTACCAACTACGAAAGTTGGTATGTTTAAAAGAAAAACTTGTAGCCATGAGTTTCGACAAAATGTTTCTTTATGAAATTGGATAAGTAATCAAAATGTTTTCTTGTAAAATTGTATGGCTTACATATATATATACCTGAAAACCCATTATCATGTTTAGTATAAAACAATCGCCATGTGTAGAAATCATTTGTCATGTATGAGTAACCAATTGTCATGTATGTGTAAACCAATCGTCATGTATAGTAACCAACTGTCATGTATGGTAAACCAATCGTCATGTATGTGTAAACCAATCGCCATATATAGTAAACCAAGTGTCATGTTTGTCATGTATGGTAAACCAATTGTCATGTATGTGTAAACCAATCCTCATGTATGGAAAACCAATTGTCATGTATGGTAAACCAATTATCATGTTTAGTCGTTCGGTCAAACCACCAAAGGGTTTATCCAGAGTTTCACGGGTTCTATCATTCCCTAATGGGTTCTTCCTGAAATAATATCAGGAGAGGGAATGGGTTGTTAAACCTATAGCGCTCATCCCTTAGTGGGTTCTTCCTAAAATAAATCGGAAGCGGGATCGGCTGTTACACCTATAGCACTATAATATACTACCGATCGTCTCGTCAATGTTAATGTATGTTCTCGTATCATAGGTAATGTATCAAAAAGTATTGTACAATATAAGCATGTTGTCTCATGTAGATTGTTATATATATATAAACCATATATATTAGTGTTTTGTAAACTTGGAAAAAAGTGGTATTAGGCACATATGAATCACCTCAAAACATTTGAAAAATGTAAAAGAGGGGACTATGTACTCACTTGGGATTGCGTGTATGTCCTTGTTCAATTGAATAAACAAAACTCAAGTGTTCAAGTGGCTCCTAATGTGTTGGATAACTATGTGTTAGTGCATCGAGACTTTGAACGGGAGATCAGATAGAATGAGGTTTATAACATGTCTAACAAGGTTATAAAACAGATTTGGTGTCAAAACTTTAAGTTTTAATATCCAAAAATGTTTTCGTCGTAAAATGCTTTTTTGTGCATTTTTTACTTTTGATTCGTCAAACTTTGACTCGTCATTTCGCCTACTAAATGTGGTATTCAGAAGGTGCAATCGCAAGGGATTAATACCTTCGTGAGTACGATCACGTTGCAAAGTTCAATTTGAACTTTGACTTGACCAAAATGGTTAGAACCGAAAGTCAAACTGTTTGACTTTTGGCTCATAAATTGCCAAAATAATGAAAAGAGACTAAGGAAGAATACTTACTTGTGTTCTATAGAACTCAGTAGGAGGCCTCTAAAGAGAAGCAAGCTCTAGATATGAGTGTATAGAGAGAAAGAAATAAAATGAGCAAAGAATGTGGTTGAATGTGGAGGCTATTTATACTTGAAGCATGATCACAAGATCATGCCAAGTGTTATGGGACTTCTCTAGATGTTAGCAAGTGTCCCATGAGGTGTTTGAAGCTGAAGGAGGGTGGTAAGTTCGTGCTAGGTGGTAGGAGATGGCATAACTTGCAAGAACTTGGAGATCAAGCAAAAATCTACCATTGAGGGTCCCATACGGACCGTATGGGCTTTGGCCTTATGGTCCGTAAGCCCTTTGCAGAAAACAACTTTTGGTTTTTAGCAGATTTGGCCCCTGGACTTGTATTAATGTGTTTTTGTCACTTTTAACCCTTTTAACTTGTAGTTTAAGCTATATGAAGGGTATAAAAGCTTATGAAACTTGGATTTCATTCTGAATATGCCATGAATACCATTTTGCTCAATCGTACGATTACGTATTTCGCAAATAAAATTTAAAATTTTATAAATTACGGAAACGATCGAAAGTGTGCACTGTTGAATTCCTTCAAATGTTACATATATGTACCATAGTGTACATTAAAATGATTTTGAAATATTTTCAAATTGTGTCAGTTATTTGTATTTACTAGTGTAATTTGATGTATCTTCAAAAGACTAAGCGTAGGTTGCAAAGGACGTAAATAGGCTGGAAGCTGCCCGGTATATGCTTAAGTGGAATTTGCCACTCCATGCATGAAGCCTAGTAGTCTGTTTATGTAATCATTTGATTATCCGATCCGCCTGTGGATCCTTTATAGACTTTTGGTCTGTATTATATTTGAACATTTGGACATTGTAATTTTGTAATATTATTTTATACTCACAAGACTTCTGTTGTGTTAATTATGAATATCTATACCAATTTATCATTTTCCCCAAATCCAGGCCCACCGGGAAATCAGGGTGTGACAAATGCAAAGAGGCAAGGTGATTGCCTATGAATCACGACAACTTAAGGTGCGTGAAAAAAATTACACCACCCATGATCTAGAATTGGGTGTTGTTGTATTTGCACTAAAGTTATGGAGACATTATCTATTTGGTATGAAATCTGTGATATACACCAGTCATAAAAGCCTCCAACATATATTTAATCAAAAGGATTTAAATATGCGGAAACACCATTGGATGGAAACACTGAACGATTACGAATGTGAGATTCATTATCATCCTTGCAAGTTAATTTCGTTGCTGACGCCTTGAGCCGTAAGGAAAGGATCAAACCGATTATGGTTCATGCAAAAAGGATTGAACTTAGAACCATTTTGAATGAAAAACTGAGAGAAGTTCAAAAACAAGCCTTATTAGAAGCAAATGTGTCTAATGAAGGATTAGGTGGAACTCTTGAACAGTTAACACCTGGAAATGATGGAATATTGAGATTCAATAATCGTATATGGGTTCCTATCTTCGAAGGACTTAGAGATCTGATTCTCCAGGAATCACATAATTCCAAATTTTTGGTACATCCTGGAGGAGATAAAATGTAACAGGATTGGAAAAGAAATTATTGGTGGATGGGTATGAAGAAATCCATAGCCACCTATGTACCTAAACGTCTGACATGTTCGCAAGTTAAAGCCGAGCATCAGAAGCTGTCACGACTACTACAACAACAACTAGAAATTCCATCTTGGAGATGGGAAATGGTAACAGTGGACTTGATTACCAAATTACCTAAGACTAAACGTGGCAATGGCATGATTTGGGTGATAGTCGACAGACTGACTACGTCAGCCCATTTTCTGCCAATTAAGGAAACTTTTAGTTCTGACAAACTGGCTCAATTATATGTGGACAATATTGTGTCCCTTCATGGAGTGCCAGTATCCATAGTGTCCAATAGAGATACTAGGTATACATCTCATTTCTAGAAAAGTTTCCAACAATCTTTAGGTACACGATTAAATTTTAGTACGACTTACCATCCACAGACTGATGGTCAGAGTGAGCGTACAATTCAGACATTAGAAGACATGCTGAGAGCATGCGTCATTGATCTAGGTGGTAGCTAGGATGACCATCTACCCCTAGTTGAATTCTCCTACAATAATAGTTACCATACAAGTATCAATGCCTCTCCATTTGAAGCCTTGTATGGGAGAAAGTGCAGAATGCCCGTTTGTTGGGCAGAAGTTGGAGAATGCCAACTGTTAGGACCTGAGATAGTTCTTGAAACCATGGATAAATTTGTACAGATCCGTGATAGACTCAAAGCTGCCCGTGATAAGCATAAGAGTTATGCTGACAAGAGTCAAAAACCTCTTGAGTTCCAGATAGGGGACAAGGTATTATTGAAAGTGTCACCTTTGAAAGGTGTCATGAGGTTCGGAAAGAAGGGCAAGTTAAGTCCTAGATATATTGGACCATTTGAAATAACCGAATGCGTAGGTTCCGTAGCTTATAGACTTAAACTACCTGATGAACTCAGTGGAATCCATGATGTGTTCCACATATTAAATTTAAAGAAATGTCTAGCTGATGCGTCACTAGCAAACCTGAGGTTCATTGAGAAACCGATTTCAATCGAGGATCGACAGGTTAAAAAGCTCTGTAAGAAACGGATCCCCAGCGTGAAAGTTAAACGGGATTCCCGTCATAGCCCAGAATATACATGGGACGTCGAAGCGAATATGAGACAAAAGTACCCCTATCTATTTGAATAAATCTGGAGGACGAGATTTCTTTTAATGGGGTGAGTATGTAACTCCTCAGAAATTCAAGACGAATAATATGGCAACACATGTCCAATCAACTCTCAAATATTCCCGGTAAGTTGGATGAGAGAGACTAATTTTGTAAATATGTGGAAGTATAGATGTGGAAGGGTCAAAAATGGGAAATTGCCAAATTTTTGGCCTATATACATCCCTTGCGGACTGCAAGCCCTAAGCCTTATGGTCCGCAAGGCATTCAAAAACTCTGGGTGCTAGAAGCTCATGCAGCCCACAAGGCTCACTTGTTACGGTCCGCATGAGGTTCGTTGGCAGTCCAAAATGAGCTGACAACTGCAGCCTACTTTCTACACCTAATGGTGTCGTTATTTATTGATGGCTATATTCAAAGTCAAAATGGATTAAGAAGTAATCAAATAGACCAATCTAATGATGTGGTTGCTCGAGATGGCTAATTTGTAGTTTAACTTTATTAAACAAAACCATAGGTAGATCCACATAGAGTGGGTCGGAGTCTCTAAACCCCAATGTTTTTCACAAAAATTGTTAGATGAGGTGTGTTAAATTTTCTAAGGACCCCATAAAAATAATAAGGTGGACACCGTAGAAAGAAAATGAAAGCCGGTGTAGTAATTTCTCTTGTTTACAAACAAGAAGTCAGGGGTTCAATCCTTGTATAGCAAATTTTATGTGTGTTCGTTTTTTTTAACACCAAAAAACAAACCCAACCACCAACACAACCCTCATATGTTGTGAATCAGAACTTTAAAAGATTGCAATGTGTTAGGATCTGAGTCTCTGTTGATTGTGTTTGTTTGAACTAATTGATGTAAAATGGTAGAACAGAGATGTAGTAATTGCAGCGGAAATAATAATCAAACTTTATAAACACAATCAAGGAAGAAAAGCTTTAAGCAAACATGTTTTCCATTGAGTCGAATGATTGTATAAAATTACAATAATCAAAACAATTGCATGCATGCACTAGACTCCCCCACAATCTGAGCTTAGTGATTATTTGTACAAAATGACTTGTGAGGAAAGAGCTAATGGAAAAGTACAGAGTACTGTTCTATTTATAATACAAATGAAACCACTGAGCATCTTTGGCTGACGTCACCATGAAAGTGACATCTAACCTCCTAACAAACTCTAAACACTGTTCTATACAAAACTGATTACAATAAACACTAATTACATAAAACACTGATGCAGTATCCACTGTTGTACCATAAGCACTGATGTTGAGAATCAGGGATTTGGTCTTCATCAGTACTTAGGAGGCATCAGTAGTTACGTTTCAGTCTTTGTATCATATCAGGTCTTTGGCTAAACAGTTGTTGTGCTGATCAGTGCTTGGAGTCTGTCAGATGCTAGTAAACCACTGTCAAGGGGAAAGTCTTGTACAAGCTCTGCTTATAGTGATCAACTGTTGTGAACCAATTTTGGCTTTCCTTATCATCTATTCTTTCTAGGTTTGAATACATGGACCAACAATCTCCCCCTAGAACAGATGATGCCAAAACACTTCATTATTCATGATCTTTATTGCCTCATCAACATTTCCCTAACTTGACCCTTGAAATGAAGTTCAAAGTTAAGGGAATCTTCATCATCCTCATCCCTGCAAAGTTGAAGCTCTAAGAGATATTGGAGGTCAGCTACACTCAGGCCTAGTGCATCCTCCCTTGATATGTGTTTAACTACTCCACTGGACTTGAGCAAGGTCAATACATGGGTCTTTTGATCAGACTTCCACTTTAGTATTTTTGAGTCCAGTGGGTTTGTTGGGAGAGTTTTTATTTTTTGATGAGTTTGGTGATGGTGGCCTGCTCATGAATCTTTCACCAATTTCTTGTAACTTTGCTGAGTCAGGATCCTCTTCAATCATTCTTTTGATGGCCTCTTTCATATAGTCAGCTTCTCTCTATGCATCTTCTTCATCTCTCTGCTTTTGCCTTTTTCTTTGATTTAAGGCTATGATGGAAGTGTCAGATGATGTGAACAAAGGTTTTAGAGAGAGGGCCTGCTGCTGAGACTCATCAGTTTTCTTGTTCCGGTATGCTGCTTTCTTTGGAGCTTTAGGATCTGTCTCTCTTAGTTTTTCAAGCTTCTCATACACCATGTCAATATACTGCCTAGACCATTTTGATATAGCTTTTGCTGAACCAAACTTGGCTGTAACCAACTCTTGCTTCTTTCTTTTGTATTCCAAGGTAAGATCTGCAATTATCTTTTTGTACTTACTCCAATCTGGTGCAGATCTTTTCATACCTGGATCATTTCTTACCCTTTCAATTATGCTTACTTCAGCTTTGAGTGCAATGAGTGGCCAGTCTTTAAATTGATCAACCTTGGTAGGATAGAACTTGTCTCTCATGATTAGCTCTAAGAGATCCTTTCTCATCTCCCTTTGTAGGTCAGCATTTGGTGGTAAGTTTGACATCTCTTTGCTTAAGTCTCTTGCATAATCTTCCAATTTCTTGACTTTGCTAAGCAAATGCTGCATTCAACTTGAGATGCTACTATCATTCTCCCCTTGACCTTCATAGTTGGCATGTAATTCGGCTTGCTTTGCTTTGAGTTTTAAATACTCATCCATATTCTTGGGAGGTCTGAAGCCATGAAGGGAAGGAAATTTCCTTTTTGTAGGATCATCCACTGTATAAAATTGCCTCATTTCATTTTTAACTGCATGCAGTTCCAGAGGATAGTTTGTTGCTAATGGAACAAATCCTAAGGGATCATGTCCTTCAAGTGTTTTTTGGGTCAGTGATTGGGTTTGATAATGATGATGGTGGTGGAATGGATGGTTTAGGTTTAGTTTGAATGATAGGTGTGGATGATATAGGAGTAGGTGTTGGTATGTCATCATCATGCACTTGAAACTTCCTTTTCTGGTGTAAACTTTTGTGGAAGAAGTGATTTTTGTTTGGGATTTGGAAACAGGAATGATTAAAGCTTGGGAAGGAATTTTGAGAGTGATTGATGGTTTACTAACAGCTGTTGAAACAACTGGTGCTTCAACCACTGTTGTCATAACAACTGTTGAAGTGTCAACAGTTGTCTTCTGCTTTTTGGCAGGAGGTTTTAGTGGTAAAGGTGTAATTTTGGGTGTGTCAGTGGTTGGTTTTTCTGAACCATCTGTGGTTTTGAGACCATCAGTGGTTGGCTTTTTGGGTGTTTGTGGTTTTGAGAATTTTGCAAGTGGTGGTTTGTTATGTTTGAAAGATTTCTTTCTGGTGGAAGTGCCAACATTCTTTGTTTTCATTTCCCATGCTTTTCTTTCATTTTGTTCCTTTCTCCACTGCCTTTCCTTTGTTGCATTCTGATTCTGAATTGTCTTTCTGTTTTTCTCCGCTTCATCTGCTAGAAGATTAAGGGTTTCATCAACTCCCTTTTCCTTTCATTTGCAGGTGTTTCAGCAGTGGTTTCAGAAGACTTCTTTTCTGGTTCTAGCTTTGTCTTTGGCTGCCTTGGAGTAGGCATGCCAAACTTTTTCATATCATGTTTCTCCCTCTTTTTGGCATCATCATCTTGATCATTATCATCTTTGTAGATGGATGCAGGGACAGTGCTAGTCTTTGTTGTCAAGGCTTCTTTGATGGCCTTGATATCTGCTTGAGTATCTTTGTATCTTGCATCAACCATGTTTCTAATCAAAGCCATTTGATGGTTGTGTTGGGTTTCTGCAAGTTCCCTTTGAGTAGTGATAATTGGTTGAATTGCATTCCAAAGCTCTTGGGAATACTGTTGTGGAGTGAGTTGACTTTTGGAAACTTCTACCAACTGTTTGATCATATCTTGCCTGTTGTTAACAGTGGTTTCAATTGTGTCAAGTCTCTCCGTCAATTCATGATATCTTAAACCATCACCCAAGTTAATGGGATCATCTGATTTCCCACCAGCAGTGGTTGTATCAACTGTTGGACCAGGAGAATTCTCCAACGGTTCATCAGCTGATGCCCCTTTTTCTTGGTACTGGGGACTTCTTTCCGTAGTAGTGGTTACCTTAGTAAGCTCACCAGTGGTTAATTTGAACACACCAGTGGATACCTTGGTTCCCATAGAATAAATTGCCTTCAAAGGAGTCTGACTTATGAAACTACTTTCCAGGTGTAAATCAGGGGATTCAACACTTGTAGTAGCTGCTCTACTTGAACTACTACCAGGAATTTCATGAAACTCCTGTAGTGTAACCTTCTCAACTGTTTGTGGGATAACCAATTGAGGTGTTTCAGACATAGTCATTGTTGTGGTTGTACTCTCAGTAATATGTTGGTGAGATGGGCTGTTTTGTGTCTGTTAGGATCTGAGTTTCCTTTGATTGTGTTTGTTTGATTATAATGAAGTTGAAACAGAGTTAAATGCAGCGGAATTAAATGAAACAAACTTTCAACACACAATCAATGAGAGAAATAGTTTTAGCAAACATGCTTAACTTGAAATCGAATGATTGTATTTATTACAACTATCAATAACAATGCATGCATGCACAAATCTCCCCCTCAGCCTGAGCTCACTATGATTGTTCGTACAGAATAACTTGGTGATGAAGAGAGCTAATAGAACAGTACAGGGTACTATTCTATTTATAGTACAGAACAAACCACTGAGCATCTTTAGCTGACGTCACCATGAAAGTGACATCTAACCTCCTAACAACCTCTAACAACTGTTCTATACAAACACTGCTTTCTAACTACTGATTACAAATACAATACAATGAATAAAGTAAACTATTGCTTCTTCATTCCACTGTTATAGCTCCAGCAGTGCTTTGTGTCTTTAGCAGTACTTGAAACATATCAGTAGATTGAGCATCAGTGCTTTATCTTCATCAGTCTTTAGGCATCAGCAGTTGTTATGATGAGCAGTGCTTAGAGGTCAGCAGATGATAGGATCACTTTCAAGGGGAAAGATTAAGTACAAACAACTGCTTATTCTGGATCCACTGATCTGGTCTAGTTTTGGCATTATCAACTATTCCTTTGTAGGGTTCAATCCCAACAGTGTCTGAAGCTCAATGGCATCAAACAGAGGTATGATAGATGGTGGTAATTTTGATGAGGGGATAGGAGTTAAAGAGAATTTGCCCAGGGAGAAGGGCTGTTAAACATATCCTCAAGTGAGAATTTTGTGGTGTCCCTGTGCTTACAACCTGTTCCTTTTGTGAGTAAGCAGGGGGAGTTAAGGCTTTGGGTGGAGATCTTTCCAACTGTTGTGAGGAAGTAGCAACAGTGGTTATTTGTGAAATTTGTATTGTCACTGGATTAACTTCTGGGATCTCATCTTCCAGAAGGTCCTTTTTAGAGGGTTTGGGGGGCTTTTTGGATATTTTCGTTTTGGTCTTTTTAGGAAGTGTTGGTGGGGGTTGCATAGCAGTGATTGTGCTACTGTGGTCACCCAGAGCAGTGGGCTCAACAACAGAAACCTGAAGAGCAGATGTGGACTCATCCAAATTTTGCTCAGGCTCCTCTGTTTGTGTTTTTGAAGGTTTTGACTCTGACAACCTTGTAAAAGTTTCAGCAGATAGACTATTTATTTGACAAGAAGCACCTTGGACAAGCACTTGTGCATTGTCTTTTGGTACTTTTTTGCTGTAAATAGTAGCTTAAAAACCTTGGAAACAACAAAAATGGTTTCTTCTTTTCTTTTATATTATTTACATTTTTAACAAAATCATTGGAAATCTCTTGGGAGTAATTGAAATCAACTTATGCCATTATAGCATATCCCAAGTATTGAATTTTCAATGGAATTTCATTGAAAGCTGTTGTTTTGTTTGAAACACACGTGAGCAGGGTATGTAATAAAAATTTCATAGGAGGTGGGAAATCTCCCTTTTGCAAAGTGGCTTTTGTCATTTGTCCCACTTACCCTCTTTCGATCAAATCAGTTTGATACTCATCTTTAGGAAAAGAATTTTTACCTGTAAGATCGTTTATCTCAAAAACCTCATATATGGATTGTGGTGTGATTGAAACAAGAATTTCTCCTACTTTGGAAGTAATAGCCCAAGGCTTTTTGTCTTAAACTTCCAATTTTGCATTTTTCCAAAAATCTCGTAGGGTTTCTTGATAGATGGGTGCGTTACAGGTCAACAAAATTTTATACTTTGAAGATGAGAGAGCATCGATGATTGAGTGGAAATCTGTGTTTTTACTCGTTTTCTCAAGTGTGCACAGATGGTTGTGTGGGTTTTTGAGAGCGAGAGCCATGATGATTTTGAGAAATTTGCGAATGGAAGATGGAAACCGCTTTTTGTAGGAATTTTGAATTTGATACGGCAGTGAAAACTCTATTTGGGTTTTTAATCAGGGTTTTATAAAAGTGAAAAGTGAATGCTGACGTGGCAGCGGTTACAAAGATCAGACGGCGAAGAACTATCCACGTGACAACCTCTGATGAAAATGGATGACAATTATTTAGGGAAACCACTGATGGACAATATCAGTGGTTGACAACAATAAGAAGGTGAGCAATGGCTGTTTTTAACTATCAGTGGATAGCCAACAGTGATTGAAACACTGATGTTTGGTCAACTGTGGTCAACAAGAGGAATGAAGGAACAGAGGTTGTCTTTCAACAGTGGATAATTTTCAACAATCAGATGTTAGAACCAAACAGTGGTTGTAACAAACTTTTAAGGATTACTAAAAACTTTCATTGTAACTATTTTTAAGGATGGATTTTTGATTTTCTGAAAACATTTTAATGCTTTATTCATAGAAAAACAAGATTTTGCCTGTTATTCTATGTTCAACATGACAATTCTAGAGATCAAGTTTTCAAATGTGGATGTGTTTAATGCTTTTGTTAGAACATCTGCCAGCTGATCCTTAGTTGGAACATGATGCAAAGAAATCAAACCTTTTTCATAGCAATCCCTCACAAAGTGATGTCTGATGTCAATGTGCTTGGTGGTTGAATGTGAGACTGGATTTTTGATGATATTTTCAGCTGCTTGACTGTCCAACATGAGGGGTGTCTTTAAAGCAGTTATACCAAAATCCAGCAGTTAATTTTTGAAGCCATAACAGCTGGGATGTGCAGCTTGCAGCAACAATATATTCTGCCTCAGCAGTGGATGTTGAAACAGCTGCTTGCTTTTTGCTTTTTGCTTTGCCAAGACACTAGGCAATTGCCTAGGAATTGACACCCTCCTGAAGTTAACTTCCTTGTTGTGTTACATCCAGCAAAGTCACTATATGAGAAACCTGAAAGCTTCATATTTCCATCAGCTGGATACTAGATACCAAGTGTGGGAGCACCTTTTATGTATCTGAATATCCTTTTTACAGCAATATGATTTTACTTTCTAGGGGCTGATTGGGATCTTGCACAAACACATGTTGCAAACATGATGTCTGGCCTAGATGTAATTAGGTATAATAAATACCTAATCATGCTTCTATAAAGAGTTTGATCAACCAAATCATCCTTTTCGTCTGACATGACAATCTTGGTAGTTGCCATGGGTGTACTACATGGTTTGCAGTCATTCATCTCAAATTTGTTTAAAAGTTCTTTAGCATATTTGCTTTGATGATGAAAGTACCATCTTGCATTTGCTTAACTTGGAGACCAAGAAAGCATTGTAGTTCACTCATTGCACTCATCTCAAATTCAGCTGTCATGAGGTTTCTAAACTCTTCACACATTTTGGTACATGTGCTTCCAAAAATGATGTCATCCACATAAATCTAGACAATCATCAAATCTTTTCCTCTCTATTTTAAAAAAGTGTTTTGTCAATTTTGCTTCTTGTGAAACCAATAGAGATAAGAAAAGTGGAAAGAGTTTCATACCAGGCTCTAGGTGCTTGTTTCAGGCCATACAAAGCTTTGTTTAGCTTGTAGACATGATAAATGGATCCTCACAACCAGGCGGTTGACAAACATATACCTCGTCGTGAATCTTACCATAGAGGAAAGCACATTTGATATCCATTTGAAACACCTTTATGTTGTGGTTGACAGCAAAGGCCAAGAACAGTATAATAGCTTCCAATCTTGCTATAGGGGCAAAAGTTTCATCATACTCAATGCCCTCTTCCTGTCTGAAACCTTGAACCACAAGCCTAGCTTTATTCTTGACAGCAATACCCCTTTCATCAGTTTTATTTTTGAAGACCCACTTTGTGCCAATAGGACTCACACCCTCTGGCAGTGGTACAAGTTCCCATACTTGTTGTCTTTTAAACTGCTGGAGCTCCTCTTGCATAGCTTCTATCCAACTATTGTCTTTTAGTGCCTTTTGGTACTTGACTGGTTGATGGAGTGATAGAAAGCCAGCAAAAAGACAAATATTTTGGTATTGACTTCTGGTGAGAACCCATTCATAAAATGTTGCCAATGATTTGATCTGGTGGATGAGACTTCAGGAAGATTAGATCTCCCTTGTATGGAACAATGGCATTAAATGGTGAAGGCTGCAGATGTGAGTCATCTGAGCTAACATATGACAAACCTCCTAAATTATTTCCGACACTCCTAAAAATATTTAGAACACCCCTATACACGTTCTAAAATACATCTCGTATACATAAACTAGCCCTAAATATCTTTAATTTTGTAAAAATAAAATAAAATTAAAATTCTTGTGGCGCTCGCGGGCCGCGAATACATTGTCTTCGGGTTACGCGGGGCACGACAGCATGACTACGAGGCCGCACCCTGAGCTGCCACATGGCAGCCTCGTGTCGAACCTATGAGTGTGACCAGACAAGGCTACACCCTAAACACCCTACGTAACGGGCCACGAAGGATTTGCCTTCGGCTTACGCAGGGCGTGACAAGGTGGACGACCAGACCTATAAATAGAGGCCTCAGGCTTCAATTGCAACTCGCTCATTCACACAACTTTCTCTCTAAATTTCTGATAGTATAAGAAAATCCCGGGCATAATACACCCTAATTAGCGAAGCTCTGCCTCGTTGTAAGTATTTTAACCCTCGGTTACGTGTTAGATACGCTGCCCGATTGATTTAGTGTTCCATAACGGCTGTCGTAGTTCTGCTCGACATAGTCATTGGAGTTCTGTCTCAGGGAGGGTATAACTAATGTAAATTGGGTTATTATACTAACGTGTGTTCATTGTTTAATTTATTATATTATAACCAGGAAATCACAAAGGAAAAACCTAGAGTAGCAATGTGAGTAATCCTTCTTTTTGTGTAAACCTTTTTATGAGTTTATCCTCTTTTTGTAAATGCTTTTCATAAACTGTTTTTACAAAACCTCAAATGGTTAAATTATATTTCACAGTGATTGAGTATTTGTAGTTCTACAATTATCGTCGGTATGTTGGGGTTTTGTATACAAAATTTGTTACTACACTATGAGTAGTAACATGACCACAAGTCGGGTTGACAGTACCGTGGGTGGTAATTAAAGTAAGAATTGGAAACAAATATAATTGCGAGATCGCCCTCAATACTGTACAATGATAAAACCTGTCTTGATTAAACTGGGATTCACTCACCAGTATTTTCCACTGACAAAATGTTTTTAAATGTCTTTCAGGTAACAAAATGTGAAAGCCAAATAGAAGCCAGCTGGACAGCACTGAAGGCTTGGAAAATGTGGCTATAAAAGTTACCTAAATAAAGAAGATTTTTTACTTAAATAAAATAGGGTTTATCCCTATAAACATGTTTGTAATGGAAACTTGTTTTACCCATGTGTTTATTATTATAAAAGTGAGGTATTTTACTCTGATAAAATATTTCCTAACTACGGTCCTGATGTAAATTCCGCTGCCAAATTGATAAACAATGATACCACTAAATATGATCTTGGGGCAGCCCATTCCCAGGTGGTTAGGGGACGGGGGTTGCGACAGAGAGTGGTATCAGAGCTACAGCCACAAATTTCAGCCACAGAAGTGTTCTGCTGACACCAAAATTTTATCCATTATGTTAGGAAATAATCTACGTGATAACATGCATATTTGTATATTATTGTTTTGTGTTATTTGACAATTTGTTAGTTTACAGTATGAGTGATCAAGGACCATCGGACGCTTATCGTCAATTGTCCAGCTCTCCTAGGGACGAAGGAACTTCTTCCCAGCCTACCCCCTCGGGGTATTCAGCTGGCACCAAAGAAGGGATTTTCGTATTCAAAGCACAATTCGAAGAACCATTCCCTACCAAAAGGAGAGAATGGTTCAGTCGGGGATCTCACGAGCGTAGAAAAAGAATGAGAAAGTTGCAGCAACAGCGAGGTTTAGCAGCCGTGAATAGGGAGATGAACACTCAATCTCAAGACATACTCAATAGACGACTAGCAAACTTCCACATACTAGCTACCACAGCCGAAGACCCGAACCTTGTTGCTGACAGAAGCTGTTGAAGCTGAAGCTATCCAAAGACCAAAGACAGTGCAAAATTACATGAAGATTGCAAGATGACTGAAGACAAAGTTATTTTATGAAGCTATTGTCAAGGGGGAGTTTGTTAGAACATTGTTTGAGAGCAATTTCGTGAGAGACTTAGAGCTTGGACGAAATTTTGTGTTGGTTAGGGATCTTGATTGATTGTAATCAGTTTAATAGATAATCAATAAAGATCTAGTTTGAAAGTGATTTGCTATTTCTGTTTCCTACACGTTTTCTGCTAGATTCTGATCAAGAGGATTTCGCACTCTTGATTGGAAAGACAATTCTGTGAAAGATCCATACGAATAGGGGACCTTCAATTGGTATCAGAGCATTAGCCTCTTGAAGGCTCGGTTCAGAATTGTTCTTGGCAGAAACAGGGAGTTTTCGAAATTTTTGAAAAATTAGGGTTTTTAAAATTTTCGAATTTTTCTGTTGGTTTGATAAAATTTTCGGATTTTTGGCTGTTTTGATCTTCTGGTTTGTTTGTTTGGTGTTTTGCAGGATTTCTGGAAAGTTTTGGTTGATTCTGGAAGAGTTTTTGGCTGAATTTCTTGAAGATTCGAAAGCTGTTCTTCGTGTTCTTCATTAAGTTCATAAGAATTTCCTAAAAAGCTTGCTGATTTGCTGTTTTGATTTTGCAGATTTGTGTTGGAGAATCTTCAGAATTTCGGAAAGATTAAGTTTCCAATTTTCAGAACCAGCGAATTTGGGAGACCAGCGAAATTAAGTGAGACCAGCATATTTATCGGCGACGTTAAATCCAAAGGCGACTTTGGTAACCGTGTGATTGTCCACAGCGAAATCATCACGGTTTCAGCGACTTCACTAGTCGTCGTAATAGCGAAAATACACAGCGAATTTGACCAGCGAACTTGACCTGCGAACTTGAACTTTCAAGCGAAATAGACCAGTGAATTTGATCTTCTGACCAGCGAAATTAACAGCTTCCCAGCGAAATTATCAGCAAATTTAAGAACCAGCAAATTTAAAGTGGTGGAATTTTAGTAGTCAAGCGTCGATAAAATTTGACTGTTTTGCAAATAGAAATTGATCCGTAGCTCGTTTGACAGAACCATTTGGACCGTTAGATTCCTTGGATTTTTAGGGTAAAAAAAAAGAATGACTCTGGAAAATCCCGAATACGGTTTTCGACATTATATATCATTGGATTTGTCTTTTCGAGACGATTCTAACGGTGTAAGTTAGTAACCACTGTTTTCGGAGATATTTTGTACGGTTTTATCAGTACGGTTACGATAAAAACGTGGTTAAAGATGGTCAGAATAGACAAGGTTAGTGAGACTGTTAAACATTGGCCAAAGCTGAAAAATGTCAAAGAATATGCTGACTGGAAGTGTGGGCTTCCAGGGCTTTAATGAAGTTCCACCTCCTCTTAGTCATAACTATTCATTCCTGCCTAGTGAAGATGAGCTAGCAGACTTTATGGCATCTACACCTAGTAGTTTCGCATCCACATCAAGTCAAGGTGATGGATATGAGAGTGATGATTTGAAAAGGAAAAATTCACCGCCTAAGAATAAAAATCAAGCTTTTGTCAAAAAGATTAACTTTGTTCAAGGTAGTGATATGAAAAACGAAACTGCTGTTATTGAAAATGAATCGAATGTAGAGTTTGCAAAAAATAAGAGCATAGAAAAATCTGAAATTAAGCAAACTGAACAAGGTTCATCCAAGGGATCATCACCATCTGATAAGGGATCTACCTCAGAGACTCCAGCTAAGAAGTCTTTGAAAAGGATATCGTGCTTCAAATGTCACACCAAGGGACATGTAGCTAGTTGCTGTCCTAACAAAAAGAGTGAAGCAAAACTTAGTGAAAAACAGAGAGGGAAATTACCTGAGAAGAAAGGTGATAGTGAGGAGAAAGGTTCAAATTCTCCAAAGAAATCTGCTCCTAAGCAACCAGAAAATGTTGCTGTTGGTGTAGATAAGGCTGAAAAAGGAACTCCACAAGTTCCTCATTTTCAAAGAAATCAACCTAGATTTCAGCCTAGATCTCCACCAGGCAGATATGAGAGACCTAGAAGCAGTTCACCTAGAATGAACAATTTTAATGGAAATTCAAATAATTTCAGAAGTCAAGGTCAATATCAAAATCGATACCAAAATAATGGTTGTCGAAATTTTTATAACAATGGCTTTAGAAATTATAACAATCAAGCTTCTTGGAATCAAAATTCAAGGTACCAAAATCAAAATTTTCAAAGGTCTAATAGTCCAAATACGTATAGGAACCCTCAGGACCAGAGACCTTATGGAAATCAAAATCATGAGAGACCTAGAAGCAGTTCACCTAGAATGAACAATTTTAATGGAAATTCAAATAATTTCAGAAGTCAAGGTCAATATCAAAATCGATACCAAAATAATGGTTGTCGAAATTTTTATAACAATGGCTTTAGAAATTATAACAATCAAGCTTCTTGGAATCAAAATTCAAGGTACCAAAATCAAAATTTTCAAAGGTCTAATAGTCCAAATACGTATAGGAACCCTCAGGACCAGAGACCTTATGGAAATCAAAATCAAATTCCATCAACAGGTCTGAGATCCAAGACTCCAGTAAGGAGTAATGGATATTGGATGGATGTTCCAGTGGTTGGTGAATTTGGACGACCCAAGACCATTAAGGCTTGGGTCCCCCAATCTAACTAATTTCTTAGTTGGTGTGTGCAGGAGCTGCTAAGGAGGATTATCAACTTATGTTGATAGTGGCTGCTCTAGGCACGTGAAGGGGGATGTGAGATTGTTGATATATATATTGATTGATTTAAATTGAAGTTCAAAGTGATCGAGTCGACACAGAAGATAACCTGGCAGATCTTTATACTAAAGCTTTTGACAGGGCTCGCTTTGAACACTTAGTTGAACTCAACGGGATGAGGAATCCTGAATAACTGGTTTTTCATAAGAATTTTTGTAAATAGTGTATTGCTTTTCTTAAAAAAATAAAAAAAAATAAAAAAAAATTGAAAAATCAAAAACATAAAAAAAATAGAAAATTAAAAATGAGTTATCACTGTGTGAAAAAGAAGAAATGATAGTACAACAGCATGTTAGACTGCCACACTGAAAATGATATTAAATTGCTTAAGTGTGATAGCAGCTTCATTATATGATGTACCAGTAGGCAAAAGCATGAAATAATCAACATACCAATGTGATATAAACATAAATGAACTGTGTTTTGAGTGGGGAACACATCAGTGGTGTATGGTTTAATGACCTTAAATCTTGCGTTGATAGATTGCCAAAATCTGAAGTTTTTGGTCTTTATACTGTTATTTCATCTGGGGATATCTTGGCTGTTCTTCTGTTCAGAACTAAAATTGTACATGACCCCAGGAAAGAAAGTCACTTGGAATTAGCTCATTTCTATTTGAATGTCTGTATGTAGTCCCGATACACACAATTTTGATCTGACTCTGGAAAATCCCGAATACGGTTTTCGACATTATATATCATTGGATTTGTCTTTTCGAGATGATTCTAACGGTGTAAGTTAGTAACCACTGTTTTCGGAGATATTTTGTACGGTTTTATCAGTACGGTTACGATAAAAACGTGGTTAAAGATGGTCAGAATAGACAAGGTTAGTGAGACTGTTAGACATTGGCCAAAGCTGAAAAATGTCAAAGAATATGCTGACTGGAAAGAGAAGTTTGAGGCATTTGTGAAGAGTGAAGATACCAGAATGTGGTACTGTATGATAGATGGCTATGTTGCTCCTACGCGTAGTATTGAAGGAAGGGTTATAGTGCTGTCTTATGACAAGATGGATGAATCTGAGAGACAGGTGGTTGACGCTGAAAAGATAGCATTGGCTGCAATTAAAATGTCCTTACCAGATAGCATCAAGCATACCTTCAACAAGTACACTAATTCAAAGGATATGTGGGATGCATTACAAAAGCGATATCAGGGGAATGAGAGTGCCACTCAGGCATTCATGGCAGAGATAGTGCCAGTTGATGAGGCTGAAACTACTGTTAGTGATGCTGAATCTGAAGTGAAAAATGATGAAGCCAAAGTGGATGCTGAAGTAGAGAAGGAGAGTGAAGCTGAACAGGTTGTTGCTGATGAAACCTCAGAAGTTCATGAGAAAGAGGTACAATCTAATTCAGTATGTTTGAGATGTCGTGAACTACAGGGTGAGGTTGCCAGGTTGACAACACAAAACCAAAGTCTGGTAAGTGAGATGTCTAACATAAAAGAAGCAAACTTTTTTGCTAAAAGAAATGAATCGTCATACTTGAAGAAAATAAAAGGTTGTGAAGCTGAAATTGAAGCTTTAACTTGCAAACTAAATGAAAAACTTCAAGTAATAGATTTAGCTCATGACATGATGGATGAGAAAACAAAAGAGATCTCTGAAAAATGCAAAGAGTTGTCAGATGCACAACTCAAAATTGTTGAACTTGAAAAGAAATTGAGTCAATTCAGAGATTCGTCTTTTGTTATGAAACACATGATGGGTGGGTTAAAGAAGAGTAATGACAAGACAAGTGTGGGCTTCCAGGGCTTTAATGAAGTTCCACCTCCTCTTAGTCATAACTATTCATTCCTGCCTAGTGAAGATGAGCTAGCAGACTTTATGGCATCTACACCTAGTAGTTTCGCATCCACATCAAGTCAAGGTGATGGATCTGAGAGTGATGATTTGAAAAGGAAAAATTCACCGCCTAAGAATAAAAATCAAGCTTTTGTCAAAAAGATTAACTTTGTTCAAGGTAGTGATATGAAAAACGAAACTGCTGTTATTGAAAATGAATCGAATGTAGAGTATGCAAAAAATAAGAGCATAGAAAAATCTGAAATTAAGCAAACTGAACAAGGTTCATCCAAGGGATCATCACCATCTGATAAGGGATCTACCTCAGAGACTCCAGCTAAGAAGTCTTTGAAAAGGATATCGTGCTTCAAATGTCACACCAAGGGACATGTAGCTAGTTGCTGTCCTAACAAAAAGAGTGAAGCAAAACTTAGTGAAAAACAGAGAGGGAAATTACCTGAGAAGAAAGGTGATAGTGAGGAGAAAGGTTCAAATTCTCCAAAGAAATCTGCTCCTAAGCAACCAGAAAATGTTGCTGTTGGTGTAGATAAGGCTGAAAAAGGAACTCCACAAGTTCCTCATTTTCAAAGAAATCAACCTAGATTTCAGCCTAGATCTCCACCAGGCAGATATGAGAGACCTAGAAGCAGTTCACCTAGAATGAACAATTTTAATGGAAATTCAAATAATTTCAGAAGTCAAGGTCAATATCAAAATCGATACCAAAATAATGGTTGTCGAAATTTTTATAACAATGGCTTTAGAAATTATAACAATCAAGCTTCTTGGAATCAAAATTCAAGGTACCAAAATCAAAATTTTCAAAGGTCTAATAGTCCAAATACGTATAGGAACCCTCAGGACCAGAGACCTTATGGAAATCAAAATCAAATTCCATCAACAGGTCTGAGATCCAAGACTCCAGTAAGGAGTAATGGATATTGGATGGATGTTCCAGTGGTTGGTGAATTTGGACGACCCAAGACCATTAAGGCTTGGGTCCCCCAATCTAACTAATTTCTTAGTTGGTGTGTGCAGGAGCTGCTAAGGAGGATTATCAACTTATGTTGATAGTGGCTGCTCTAGGCACGTGAAGGGGGATGTGAGATTGTTGATATATATATTGATTGATTTAAATTGAAGTTCAAAGTGATCGAGTCGACACAGAAGATAACCTGGCAGATCTTTATACTAAAGCTTTTGACAGGGCTCGCTTTGAACACTTAGTTGAACTCAACGGGATGAGGAATCCTGAATAACTGTTTTTTCATAAGAATTTTTGTAAATAGTGTATTGCTTTTCTTAAAAAAAAATAAAAAAAATTTGAAAAATCAAAAACATAAAAAAAATAGAAAATTAAAAATGAGTTATCACTGTGTGAAAAAGAAGAAATGATAGTACAACAGCATGTTAGACTGCCACACTGAAAATGATATTAAATTGCTTAAGTGTGATAGCAGCTTCATTATATGATGTACCAGTAGGCAAAAGCATGAAATAATCAACTTACCAATGTGATATAAACATAAATGAACTGTGTTTTGAGTGGGGAACACATCAGTGGTGTATGGTTTAATGACCTTAAATCTTGCGTTGATAGATTGCCAAAATCTGACGTTTTGGGTATTTATACTGTTATTTCATCTGGGGATATCTTGGCTGTTCTTCTGTTCAGAACTAAAATTGTACATGACCCCAGGAAAGAAAGTCACTTGGAATTAGCTCATTTCTATTTGAATGTCTGTATGTAGTCGCGATACACACAATTTTGATCTGATTCTGAAATCTTCTCTGAAAAAAATCGTGTACCTCCTCTGCTGCATCCAGATATATGCTGACCTGGAGGTGCTAGGCAACGACAGCTTCTGCTGCATCCAGATACATGCTGACCTAGCTGTACGTTGTCGCGCTATAGATCTAATACACCCGAAAGAGGCCCTCTAGTGCCCAAAAGAAACCCAATAAACCTATATCAAACTGAGAAAACTCATTTAATCTGTATATTATACCATCTCTCCTAAAGATCTATTCTGTTCTCTTCTCAACCTATTCCCAGTTAAGATTTCAGAAATCTGGATTGGACTTGTGAAATATGTGGTAGGGAAGATACTTGCATGATAGAGTGTGTTGTTTATATTTCCAGGATTTGATTAGTATTTATTTGGGTGTTCATTGTTAAGCAATCAAAACATGATAAAACAGATTATATGCAGACCTAGACATTGTCAGGATATCTTAAAGGATGACATCAGTATACTCACCTACTACGACGAATCTTTGTGCATACCTTGATCGCGGGGGTATATCCTGAAGTGGGACACACTAGTATATCAGTAATAAAATTACCTTACCGTATCATATGGTAATGGTACTTGAAATGTTCATGCATTTTGTTTAAGAGGACAAACATACTGGTAATCGTCTTGGACTGCTTTTCACGAAAAAAAATAAATATAGAATTATCTAATAGTGTGAAAACAGTTTGATTGTGCTGATATGATCTTCTTACCAGTGATTCTCACAAAAATAGAGTGTTTATTGCTTTTCGTATTTACTTGCTTTCAGAAAATATAAAAATACAAAAATAGTGTCTTTTTCTGTTTAAAATTCTTAACGTACGGAAAACTGTTATTCTTGGAGGAATTGTTACTGATAGGGGGAGACGGTGTTGGAAAGTGAGTTCAAAATTTTTAAATCATGCGGGTTATAGAGTGTGTGATTAAAAAGTTTTGCGTGTTGGTGAAAAATTGAAAATGCTTAATCTGTGATACAATTTAACTATCTCTTGAATAATAATAATTTGTTTAACTTATGTTGAAAAATTCTTATGTTTTCTCGAGATGGTTGTGTTATAGTAAACAGATTGAAGCAGTGCGTTGCTGAGAAGTTGCTGTGTTGCTGAGAAGTTGCTGTGAAGATGAGAGTTTGAATGGATGCATGGTAGAACCTCCTTTCTATATTGCAGACAAAGTTGAAGAGTTTGAAGATTGCTATACATATGCTAAACTGGAGTTTACTCAAACGCTAAAGTTTTTGAAGATTTGGTGATTGGATGCATCAGCTTAGGGGGAGTCTGTTGCTGACAGAAGCTGTTGAAGCTGAAGCTATCCAAAGACCAAAGACAGTGCAAAATTACATGAAGATTGCAAGATGACTGAAGACAAAGTTATTTTATGAAGCTATTGTCAAGGGGGAGTTTGTTAGAACATTGTTTGAGAGCAATTTCGTGAGAGACTTAGAGCTTGGATGAAATTCTGTGTTGGTTAGGGATCTTGATTGATTGTAATCAGTTTGATAGATAATCAATAAAGATCTAGTTTGAAAGTGATTTGCTGTTTCTGTTTCCTACACGTTTTCTGCTAGATTCTGATCAAGAGGATTCCGCACTCTTGATTGGAAAGACAATTCTGTGAAAGATCCATACGAATAGGGGACCTTCAAACCTAGAACATATCATAGCACCACAGCCATTACCTTTGCTCCCAACACAACCCATGGACCAAACCCAGGAAACCCAATTCCCCTACCTGCTTTTGACACAACTGAAATCCCTAGAGTACCAGCACCCCATCCTCCAGACTATGACCCATGGTTTGACGACCATAGGGATTACCAACAAATCTACCAACTAGAGGAGCCCATACAAAACCCGGTAGCACCCTATCCAAACCTGGACCCTCTAGACCCATATTTTGATAATGATTAATACATACGGGAAATCCTAGAGAACCCTTACCCATACGAAGAACCGATGCCACAGTACACTGACCTGATACCAGCACCCGCACCACCAATGAGCACTGAGAATGTGCAAGAACTTCGCACCTTTGGTGAGGAGTTGTTAGATGAAAGTGAAAAGATAAGACAAATAGGGGAGAGACTCGTCTGAAAGTATGACGAGCGTAATATGCAATATTGGATGGATCCCCACTAAGTAGTAATAATATATATATATATATATATATATATATATATATATAAATGTGTGTGTGTGTGTATGTGTGTGTGTGTGTGTGTATGATTTGAAAAAAATATATATAGAGAGTAATCTCATAGCTACTGATGCATACTAGTACTGTATTTTAAATTCCAGTTGTGGTTAGTATTAGACGCATATATAAAATAGCGTAAAGGTCGCAATGTACGACGATTTTGACCAATCTGTTTGTGTTGTGAGATTGTTTGCATTAAATATTGTTTCGTGATATTAATACTTGGTAAATGTTTATAATCCAGATGGACAACGCAGCAAATCAGGAAAACTAGAATAATGATAATCAAATAAATAACAGTTCAATTCGACACATAGTAACCCAAGGAATTAGAGATGCTATGCCATATATTATCCAAAATGTTAAAGAAGCGGAAAATAATAACAGTAATGGTGGAAGTAAGCGAACACATACTGAACTTAGTCACAGCGTGAACAATGGACCATTACTTCAATTGTCTATTCCAAAAAGAAGAAGAACCATGTCTTATGGTTGTTCTTATAAAGAATTCTGGTCCTGCAAACCAAAAGAATTCTCGGGCAATGAAGGAGCCATTGCAGCTCTACGCTGGATAGAAAAAACTGAGGCAGTCTTAAGAATAAGCAAATGCGCAGAAGAGAACAAAATCATGTTTGCCTCCAATTTGTTTAAAAATGCAGCGTTAGAATGGTGGAACACTATTCTCCAGTCTAGGGGAAGTGACAGAACCTATAACATGGAATGGACTGAGTTTAAGAATATGGTTGAAAGGAAATTCTGTCCTCCCAATGAAAAAAGAACAGATAGCTAATAAATTTTTAAACCATATGATGACTGGAGTAGACTGTAAGGGTTACACTACTGTATTCTTTGAATATGCTAGAATAGTGCCAACCCTAGCATCACCAGAACCAGTATTAATCTCCCGTTACATCTGAGGATTAATCAGTGAGATTAGACATGTAGTCAAGGCAGCTAGATCACCAACCATAGAAGAAGCTGTAGAACTAGCAAATACCTTGACCGATGAATTGGTACGTACACAAGAAGAAAACCAGAGAAAGAACCTAGTCCAGAAACTTACCCAGGAATTTCGCTATGGAAATTCCAACCGTGGGAAAAACATAGGTTCTACTTCTGCACCTTATTGTAAGGCTTGCAAGAAGAAGCATTCGGAAAGATGCTCCACTTACTGCAATTTCTGCAAGATACCAGGACACAAGGAAGAAGACTGTAGGAAGAAACCCATCAACGGAGTATGCTTCAATTGTGGAGAAAAGGATCATATCAAGCCAAATTGTCCGAAACTAGCTCTGGCCATGAACAACAAGACTACTAAGAATGCTAGGGCATTTGTTTTGACAGCCGAAGAAGCAAAGATGATCCCGGACGTGATTGCCAATACGTTTTTAGTTAATGATGTTTTTGCTAATGTATTATTTGACTCTGGTGCGAACCAAAGTTTTATTAATACTTCATTTTGCAAACTTCTCAACCAAACATTAACTAAACTTCAACAAGAATGTCTAGTAGAGACGGCAAATGGAGAAACCATTAAGATTACTGAAATCTTGCAGGGAGCAAGAATAGAAATTTTAAATCAAAAGTTTATTGCAAATCTTTATCCCATGAATCTGGCAGGATTTGATATAGTGTTAGGAATGGATTGGTTAGTAGCCAATAAAGCCAGTATTCTAAGTGATCAAAAGTCAATACAAGTAAATTCACCAAAGGGTGAAAAGATCACAATTAAAGGAGATAAGCCATCTAGATTCACAAAATTCATCTCTGTAATGAAAACAGCCAGTTATGCAAGAAAAGGATCATTAGTGTATATGATTTCCCTGATCATTAACACTAAAGGATCATTGAACTTAACATTCAAAGTCTCTTCCACACACCTAGTCCTTGTGTTAAACACTTTGTAGGCCTTGGCAGTGGTTGAGTATCTCAGATGATAACCACAATCTACTTTGGCTGCAAATTTTGAAATTAAATCTTTTAAGTTTAAAATGAAACATGGGCAGCCAAAAACTTTAAAGTATGAGATCAGTGGTTTGATTTTATACAGAATTTCATAGGCAGTCTTTTGATGCCTGGGGTTGATCAAAACTCTGTTCTAGACACAGTAGGCAGTGTTTACAGTCTCTGCCCAGAAAGTTAATGGCAAACCTGAATCTGCAAGCATGGTCCTGGCAGCCTCAATCAAAGTTCTGTTTTTCCTTTCAACCACCCCATTTTGCTCTGGTGTTCTTGGGATGCTGTACTGCCTTACAATCCCTTTTGACACACAAAACTCATCCAACTCCTTATTTCTGAATTCCGTGCCATTGTCACTCCTAAAGACTTTTACTGGCAAGTCAAATTGCTTTTCAACCTGTTTGACAAAGTCTTGCAAAATGCCTGCAGTCTCATCTTTAGAATGTAAGAAATAAGTCCATGTAAACCTAGAAAAATCATCTACAATTACCAAACAATATCTCTTCTTTTTCAAGCTCATGATTTTTACTGGGCCAAATAAGTCCATGTGCAGCATTTGCAAACATTTGGTTGTTTTGGACTCTTCAATGGACTTAAATGAGCTTTTATGTTGTTTTCCTTTTAAACAGGAAACACAATGCTCAGGACAGGTGAACATTTTTTTAGGAACACCTCTTACAAGGCCTTGTTTTGACAAAGTAGTAATTGTTTTGAGATTTGTGAGCCCCAATCTTCTGTGCCATAATTCTGTCTCTTTGTTAGAGGCAGCTGAGAACAGACAGCCATCAGTCATAGGGCTCTCTTTTGACAAATAAACTACATAAACATTGCCACTTTTTTGAGCAACAAGTTGAGTTTTTCCATTGGCTATTATTTCTTCAATCTTTTTGACCATTTCTGGTCCAACAATCTTGTAATTCTCCTTAGTAAAGAATGACCCATAGCCTTTGTCACTCATTTGTGAGACACTAAGGAGGTTGAATTTCAGATTGTCAATGAGATTAACATTTTCAAACTTGACTTTTCCAGACTGAACTGTTCCATACCCCAAAACCTTACCCTTAGAATTGTTACCAAAAGATATATCACCCCCTCCATGAGTTTTGAATTCTTTGAGTAGGGCTCTACATCCAGTTATGTGCCTGGATCCTCCACTATCTACATACCAAAGACTATCTAAGCATGTAGAAGCTCCCTACACATCAAGTAAACAATCAGTTCAGGAGGTTCTCCAAAGCCAGTAAGGCTTTGGATGGGGTTACAACAGTGTCAGTGTCAAGTCCAGGAACATGGACAGTGGTTAGATCAGGGGATTGGACAGTTTTTGAAACTAGTTTCTCTAACCAATGTTGTGGATCATTTCCTGTCAGATGTTGAAACCCATAGGGATGCCTATTCACTTTTGGTTTAAGGGGCCTTTTGTAGGCCTCAAAAACATGTGGGACCCTTTGGTATGGTGTTGACCTTTTCCTCTTTGGAATTGGTTGTTTTGATGAGCTCATGGGTGTTTTTGAAGTGTACTCTTTTCTTTTGACCTCAAAGGTTTTGAGGTACACACACTCATGAGTGACATGGTTGGTTTTTCCACAAATGGAACAGCTGTTTGCAGGCTCAATTATGCTTGTTTTGTTAATATCATATGCTTTAAGATGAAAACTATAACAACCCTCCAAAATATTTTCGACACCCCTAATATATTTTAAATGTCTCAATATGTCCTAAAATACACCCCGTATACAAAAATAGGGCCCGAATACCTATATTTTCATTAAAATTAATTAAAAACAAAAATAATGGGTCTCTGGCGGGACGCGTAAGACCACGCCTTGGTCTACGCGGGGCGCGACAGCCCAGCCACGAGACCTCACCCGGAGCCGACACGTGGCACAATCGTACCGACGCTATACCTGATGATCAGTCATAGTTAGTCCCTACCAGCCTACGTCGAGGGCCGCGAAGGGGTTCCCTTCGGCTTACGCGGGTCGCGAGAGAGTCCAAGATCACAACTATAAATAGGGCCGATCAGTTTCACTTTTAATTCGTTCAACAAAACTTTCTCTCTCGAAAATCCATAGGGTATAAGCTATTCTCGGGTATAATATCCCCTTAAATAACGAAGTTCTCCCCCGTTGTAAGTATCACAACCCCGGTTACGTATTAAATACGCTGCCCGATTGATCCAGGGTTCCGTAACGGCTTTCGTGGTTCTGCCCGACGTAGTCATTGGAATGCCGTCTCGGGGAGGGTATTACTAATATAAATATTGGGTTATTATACTAACACGTGTGCATTTGTGTAATTTATAGATAATCGCCAGGACACCCTTAAAGAAAACCTAAGACAGTAATGTGAGTAATCTCCTTTTTGTGAACCTTTTTGCAAACTATTTTTACAAAACCTTATTTATTTTAAATTATAATTTGCAGTGATGGATTCTTTGTAAGTCTTCAATTACTGCCGGTATGTTGGGGTTTTGTATACAAAATGTGGAACACGTTACCATTGGACAAAGAGTTAGCCAATGAGTAAGTGATGCAGGCCCAAGTGTGGAGGAACGGGCTATTTTGTATTTGGAGGCCCAAGACCGCGTAACAAAAGGGGCTTCACTAAAATGGCTCTAACTTGGGCTACAGGGGTCCGTTTTAGGCGTGTGACCAGGCGAAACGACCGTGTGAACGAGCTCCATCTTGCTACAAAAGGCCTATGGCGGTTTGGGTCATCGTCCGACTGAAAAAACGCTTATTTCTATTACTTATTTGCATTTTTATGATTTTTGGACTATTTTGGGCATTTTCTTTTAGGCCGTGTGTTTGGCCCGTTATCTTTTTTAGGCCCATTTCGAATTTCGGTTTCTATTTATATGTCCCTCTAGTAATATGAATGATCAGAATTGATTTTTGAAATTATTGAAATTTTCACTTCAAATTCCGTGGCCTTTGGGTTGCAATTTGGGGGTTGGGGAAGAACACACGGGTATTCTTAGAATCAACGTGTTTGATCTTCGTTTCCGTATCACGCGCTACATCAGTAAGCCACTGATTCAGCCACAGAAGTGTTCTGCTGACACCAAAATATTATTCGATTTGTTAGGAAATAAATTACGGAACTACGTGCATAATTGTATTTTATTGTTGTGTGTTATTTGACTATTTGTTAGTTTAAAGTATGAGTGACCAAGGACCCTTCGACGCGTATCGTCAGTTGTCCGGCTCACTTAGAAGCGAAGGAACCTCTTCACAGCCTGCCCTCTCAGGGTATTCAGCTGATAATGAAGACGGGATATTCGTATTTAAGGCTCAGTCTGAAGAGCCATTCCCTCCTAAAAAGAGAGGATGGTTCAGTAGGGGAGCGCATGAACGTAGGAAACGAATGAAAAAGTTGCAAAACTAGCTAGCTTTAGCAGCCATTAAAAGAGAAACAGATGCTCATGCCCAGGATATGCTTAATAGGGGTTTCACAAACTTTCACATCTTAGCAACCAAAGTTGCCGACCCTAACCTGGAACAACTAGTAGCCCCTCAACCATTACCCTTGTTTCCCACGCAGCCAATGGAGATTTAAAACAACCCAGAAAATCAAGTCGAAATGCATGATTTCAACCCAGAAGAGATACCTAGGGTACGAGCACCCAATCCCTTAGACCCAGACTACGATCCATGGTTAGATGACAATAGGGATTATGTGCAATGTTACCCAATACCAGAAGACTTGTGCATGCCAAATCTAGCAGCCTACCCAGCTTTGGACTAGGGCTAGCAATTTTACACGAATACACGACACAAACTTACACGGAGTTAACATGTATCGTGTATGGCCTTAACAGGTATCGTGTACTAAACAGGTAGACACGAGATTACTTGTTAATTTTCGTGTATAAACAGGTTAAATACCTGTTTACCTATTAATATCCGTTAGTACACGATAACAAATTAAATTAAATAAAACTCATCAGCCATGTGTGTGTGGGTTCCTTAATTCCTTTCTATTTTCATTCCTCATTCAATTAAAAATAAATAAATAAAACCCTAAACTGCCTCTGTAACTCTCAGATAGCATGTCGTGTTCGTGTTTTTGTTCGTGTTAACAGGTATTAACAGGTAATTTTTGTGTATAACAGTCGAACAGTCGTGTTAACAGGTATTAACAGGTAATTTTCGTGTATATCATGTCGTGTTCATGTTCGTGTTTGAAAAAAAGGGCACAATAAGTTATCGTGTCGTGTTCGTGTATGGGATTTCGTGTATCGTGTCTTATCGTGTCGTGTTTTATCGTGTACGGGTATACACGATATGCCAGCCCTAGTTTGGACCCTCTAGATCCCTACTATGATAGTGATCAATACATTAGGGAAAGTTTAGAGAATCCTTCCCCATACCAGGAACCCGCACCCCAGTACCCAAACCCAGTCCCAGCACCTGCACCCCCAATGAGTGCAGAAAATGTGCAAAAGCTCCGAACTTTCGGAGAAGAGATTTTAGAAACTAGCGAGAGGATGAGGCAGGTAGGAGAACAACTCATCTAGAAATATGAAGAGCGTAATATGGATTTCTGGATGAATCCATATCAGTGAAGGTGATAGTGGAGGTAGTAGTGGAGGTAGTAGTAGTAGTAGTAGTAGTAGTAGTAGTAGTAGTAGTAGTAGTAGTAGTAGTAGTAGTAGTAGTAGTAGTAGTAGTAGTAGTAGTAGTAGTAGTAGTAGTAGTAGTAGTAGTAGTAGTAGTAGTAGTAGTAGTAGTAGTAGTAGTAGTAGTAGTAGTAGTAGTAGTAGTAGTAGTAGTAGTAGTAGTAGTAGTAGTAGTAGTAGTAGTAGTAGTAGTAGTAGTAGTAGTAGTAGTAGTAGTAGTAGTAGTAGTAGTAGTAGTAGTAGTAGTAGTAGTAGTAGTAGTAGTAGTAGTAGTAGTAGTAGTAGTAGTAGTAGTAGTAGTAGTAGTAGTAGTAGTAGTAGTAGTAGTAGTAGTAGTAGTATAATATAATATAATATAATATAATATAATATAATATATATTATGTGTGTATTTTTGAAAAAAAAATCATAGCTATGGATGCCTACTAGTAGTGTAATTTTAATTTCAATCGTATTGTAATTTTATTTTCCAGCTCTGGTTTGTATTAGATGCATACTATAGAAAGAGTAAGTCGTAATGACCGACGTTTTTTATCAACATACATGTTGTGTGATTGATTCTATTAAATATTATCTTGTGATATTAATACGTGGTAATTGTTTAAAATTCAGATGGACAACAAAGTGAATCAGGAAAACCCGAACCGTGAAAACCAAAATGACAATAACCCGAATAACGATAACCCGAACAATGATAATAATGGAAACCAAGTAGATAACAGTGTCATCCAACACATTGTGGCACTAGGGATAATAGATGCAATGCCATTTATTATCAAAACAGTTAAGGAAGCGGATAATAAAAGTAACCATAGCAGTAAACGACCAACTGAACCTGAACACAGCGTAAACAATGGACCTATATTTCAAATGCCCATTCCCAAAAGAAGAAGAACCATGCCTTATGGTTGTTCTTATAAAGAATTCTGGTCTTGTAAACCGATAGAATTCTCGGGCAATGAAGGGGCCGTTGCAGCTCTACGCTGGATAGAAAAGACTGGGGCAATCTTAAAAATAAGCAAGTGTGCGGAAGAGGATAAGATAATGTTTGCTTTCAATCTATTTAAGAATTCAGCCTTAGAGTCGTGGAACACTATCCTCCAATCTAGAGGAAATGACAGGGTTTACAATATGGAATGGGAGGAATTCAAGAACATGGTAGAAAGGAAATTCTGCCCTCCCAATAAAAAGGAACAGATAGCAAATAAGTTCCTAAACCTTAGGATGACTAGAGTGGATAGTAAGGGTTATACTACATTATTCTTTGAATATGCTAGAATAGTACCAACCCTTGCATCACCTGAACCAGTGTTAATCTCCAGTTAAATCTGGGGATTAATTAGTGAGATAAGACATGTAGTCAAGGCATCTAGACCTCAAACCATAGAAGAAGTTGTAGAACTAGAAAACACCTTGACAGATGAGTTAGTGCGTACACGAGAAGAAGACCAGAGGAGGAACCTAGCTCAAAGGCTTACCCAAGAATTTCGTTCTGGAAATTCCAACCGTGGGAAAAGTGTAGGTTCTACATCTGCACCTTATTGCAAGTATTGCAAAAGGAAGCATTCTGGAAGATGCTCCATATATTGTAACTTCTGCAAAATATCTGGACACAAGGAAGAAGACCGCAGGAAGAAACTTAACAACAGAATATGCTACAACTATGGAGAACAAGGCCACATCAAGCCAAATTGTCCGAAACTAGCTCCAGCTACGAACAACAAGAACACTAAAAATGCTAGAGCATTTGTTCTGACTGTAGATGAAGCCAAGATGATTCCATACATGATAGCTGGTACGTTTCTAGTTAATGATGTTTTTGCTAAAGTATTATTTGACTCTGGTGCGAACCAAAGTTTTATTAATACTTCGTTTTGCAAAATTCTTGCAGGGAGCAAGAATAGAATTTTTAAATCAAAAGTTTATTGCAAACCTTTACCCAATGAATCTGGCAGGATTTGATGTAGTGTTAGGAATGGATTGGTTAATAGCCAATAAAGCCAGTATTTTATGTGGTCAAAAGTCAATCCAAGTAAATTCACCAAAGGGTGAAAAGATCACAATTAAAGGAGATAAGTCCTCTAGATCCACGAAATTCATCTCTGTGATGAAAACAACAAGTTATATAAGAAAAGGATCATTAGTGTATTTGATTTCTATAATCATTAACACTAAAGGAAAAGAATTAATGGATATTCCAGTAGTATCCCAGTTTTCAGATGTATTTCTATAAGAATTACCAGGACTATCGCCAGATAGAGAAGTTGAATTCAGAATTTATCTGCTACCAGGGACAACACCAATTGTAAAAGCACCTTACTGTTTGGCACCCTCAGAAATGCAGGAACTGAAGAAACAGTTAGATGAATTATTGGAGAAAGGATTCATACAGCCAAGTTCATCGCCATGGGGAGCGCCGATTTTATTCGTTAAAAAGAAAGACGGATCAATGCGTATGTGCATTGATTACCATGAATTGAACAAGGTCACAATTAAGAATCGGTATCCATTACCAAGAATTGATGACCTGTTTGATCAATTGCAAGGAGCTCGATTTTTCTCTGAAATCGATTTAAGATCAGGATATCATCAATTAAAGGTACAGGAAGAGGACATTCCTAAGACCGCTTTTAGAACAAGGTATGGCCATTATGAATTTACTGTCATGCCATTTGGTTTAACCAATGCCCCAAATGCATTTATGGACATGATGAACCGAATATGTAAGTCATATTTGGATAAATTCATAATTGTCTTTATAGATGATATTCTTATTTATTCGAAGAGCAAAGAGGAACATGCAAAGCATTTGCACGCACTTCTAAGTTTATTGAGAAAAGAAAAGCTTTATGCTAAGTTTTCAAAGTGTGAGTTTTGGTTAGAACAGGTACAATTTCTTGGACATCTAGTCAATCATGAAGGAATTCATGTGGATCCTACCAAGATCGAGGCGATTACCAAATGGAAAACCCCTGAGTCACTAACTGAGGTTAGAAGTTTCTTAGGATTAGCCAGTTATTATAGAAGATTTATTCGAGATTTTTCTAGAATAGTCGTTCCTTTAACTAAGCTAACCTGTAAATCTATTAAGTTTGAATGGGGACCAAAACAAGAAGAAGCCTTTAGAATCCTTAAGCAAAGGTTAACCAACGCACCCATACTAGCGTTACCAGAAGGAACTAAAGACTTTGTAATCTATTGTGACGCCTCTAAGCTAGGTTATGGATGTGTGTTGATGCAACGTCAAAAGGTTATAGCTTATGCATCAAGACAACTTAAAAATCATGAAGAGAATTACTCAACCCATGATTTGGAATTAGGAGCCATAATCTTTGCCCTTAAAATTTGGAGACATTACCTTTACGGTAGTAAGTTTACCATTTTCACAGATCATAAAAGTCTAAGGTATTTTTTCGGGCAAAAGGAGTTGAATATGAGATAAAGACGCTAGATGGAGATACTTAGTGATTATGATTGTAATATCCAATATCATGCAGGAAAAGCAAACGTAGTAGGTGATGCTTTAAGTTGAAAGTATCATGAAAAGACAAAAAGAATACGTTCTCTTAAATTAAATCTACAAGTAGATTTAAATGAACAGATTAGGAAGGAACAAGAATCAGTAATCAAGGATGATACTTAAAAATTGAAAGGAATTATTAAAGAACTAGAACAAGGAACAGATCGAATTTGGAGATTCCATAAGAAAAGGATATGGATACCTAAATTAGGAAACCTACGTCATCATATATTAGAAGAAGCCCATAAGTCTAAGTATACGATGCATCCTGGAAGTGATAAGATGTATCATCTCTCG